>JAOPJL010000078.1:14245662-14255784 GCA_027123545.1 Trisopterus esmarkii | reverse complement strand
TGTGTGTGTGTGTGTGTGTGTGTGTGTGTGTGTGTGTGTGTGTGTGTGTGTGTGTGTGTGTGTGTGTCCAAAGCTGGACAATAAGAAGGGAGCGAAGAAGCAGACGGGGAGAGAGAAGAAGAGGAAGATTCTGTCTGACCGCAAGAAGCCGCTGGTCTTGGAAAACCTGAACGAGGATAAAGTCAAGTAGGTCCCGCCAAGCCACACTTATACCAACAGACCTCTAGATGGGTGAGTCAGGATCAGTTGGCTTTGTGTATGATGGGTTTAAAATATGACAGGGCCTATAGTCAGGGCAGTATACAATATAGTATGCAATAAAGTATTTACCAGCGTTCCTATTTCCATTCCATCCCTTTTGTTTTATTATGATTACATTATATTAAAGTTCAATCATTTAGTAGCCGCTTTTGTCTGAAGACAATTCAAGGTGAGGCTGAGAAGCAGCAAAGAATAATTTACAAGAATGACTATTACTCCACGTGGATGGAAGGGCAGAGTCTCCAGCCAGCGCCGTACTTCCCATTAGTAGTCCAAGAGGCTGGGAGCGCGTGCTGCTGAACGCATTGCGCCGCAGTAACACACACACACACGAGACAAGGTCCGTTCCCATGATGACATGAGTCTCAGGTGCTTTTTGAAGGGTGAGAGGAACAGATCCATTCAAGTCGACGCTGGCTGTCCAGCCCTTAATCACAGTTCCAGTTTCAAAGGGCTTCACGTTACACATTATGCAGCCACCCCCCCCCCCCCCCCCCCCCCCCCCCCCCCCCCCCCCCCAGCCCTCGGCCCTCTAAAGTCCAGGGGGAAGCCCTGCTAATAGCCGGGGGGGGGGGGTCCTGATTAAGACGACAGACCAGGGATCCCTCCCAGGAGCGGGGGCCGATGGGAAGATAATGGAAGCTGATGATAATGTTGTTTAATTTGATGCCGAGTTGAAGCTTTTATTACTTCTTATTGCTGGTGGTGCGTAGCAGTGTTGCCCAACTTTATACAGCATATTATCAGTTAGCCTCATTATTAATACTGTAGCGGCATAGGCTTTTAAAATGGAAGAAGCTGATCATCTATTTCTGGTCTTAACTTTGGCTAGGATTACCATGTATAATATTGCACTCATTCGATAAATATGATTATTTTGTGTCATAACTTTGTTTAGTTTGTATAACAAAGCAAAGATTGAAGAAATCTTTACACTCACACCCAGGAACCAGGTTGAAAATCGCTAGCGTGGAGGGATAGTGTTGGTCTGTCTCTGTTTATGATATTATTATGTATACATGTTATATATTATATCTTAAGGGCCATGGCCAGCGAGCTGTGGCAGTCGCTGAAAGGTCTGGAGGCAGAGAAGTTTGACCTGTGTGAGGTGCTGAAGAAACAGAAATATGACGTGAGTTGTCGTTTTCTCATAAGTCTACTCAAAGTAAGTTAACAATGAACAATGAAAAAAAGTAAAATTAAAAGCCCCAACTTAGTATGTTCAGCAGAAGTACAATCTTCTTGGCAATGATTCCTTAATTATATATTGTTGTTCAGTCGTTTTAATTAAAGCAGTTTGAAGATGCAATACTTGCATTTTTCAGAAAACCCTGACAAGTAAAAGCATGTCAAAGCAAGGTCTTTGTTCTAGTTGATTTAAAATGTAACTGATTATGTTGCTTCCACAGAAGAGGTTGCTTTCGTTAAATATTGGAACAACACCACAAACCAAAACAGCTGTTTCGGCTTGGTGCAGTCGTACCAGTTTAAAGTAGCAGGGATGCAAAGGAAAAATCTGAAAATGGTGTTTACCTCACTGTCTCTGCAAAGCATGTCGCCAGCTAGCGAGCTTTGGTTAAAAGGGTCACCAGGGTAAACTGTTGTGTGTGTCAAAAACTGAAAACAAAACGACGAAACAACAAAACTACTTTGACTTAACTTGCAGATGAAGGTGCTTCAGAACCGAGTCTCTGAGCAACAGAAGTTGTGAGTACATGAGGCCAACGACCAAAGGGGGCTGGGTGGGGCCTTGCTCCTGCTTGTGTAGAGTTTGGCTTCATTTGATCCTTGTTTTTACTGACAATGGGCCGGTGATTTCGCTGGACCGACTATACGACTATAAGGTGATACCGTTAACCCTGGCTGCGTTCTATGGTTCGCACACCGAAATCACGGTTCAAAGATTGTGACTTGGATGGGGTTCCACGCCAAAGTGGGTTACCATAGTTTCGCCAGAGCGCTAACTATGTAGGCTAGGTTGGTTGTAGCGCCCCCGGGTTCGGTTCTGAGTCTTGCGGTCTTGTGCCACATGCCAATTTCTCTCCCTTCGCTTCTTCAAACCACTTGCTTCGTCCCTATTCCGCTGCTTCCGGTCCACGGAGGTGCCAGGAGAGCGCCTCTCAGGCGAGCGGGTCGCCTTCACCGCGGGATGATACAACTACTCTATTTGGTTTTCTATGCCTACAGTGGCGCCGAATCTGACCTGGTAAAAACGCCACGAGAACTGACAGCAGTGACAATGTTGGAGATGAAGCAACCCCGTCTGCCTGCCATCTGAAGTCTGCTTCCAGCCACACTGACTGAGAGAAACAAGGGCTTTCTGAGGGTATTCGAGGGTCTTTGTTCGAGACGAAGACTGGAAAGACTCGGCGCTCCGGTGGGATCATTTGACGCAAAGTCGATGTGACCTTTTCAGAAAACTTTTTCCACCCGCCGAAAGCCCCCCCGTGAAGCTTAACAAAGAGTCGACACGACTGTGGAAAAATAAAAAAGAACTCAAAATTGAAATGGAGGAAGAAAAAAAAAATAAACCCAACAAAAAAAGCTTACTTCTTTTATTGTCGGAACAAAAGCAGAGTCTTGCCGAAGTCACGAGACAAAAAGACTTTGACTGTGGAACGCCTTTGAGTGCTGAGGGTCAAGTACAACAATGTCAGTGGAATCAATGGATTCGCTGGAGCTGGAAGGACGGCGTGAGGGCTGAAGTCGAAGGCTGAGTGCCGATGAATCAGTGAATCGGTGAATGACTTACCGAGCTCTATCGTGTTGTTCGCCTGGCGAGGGCCGTTTCTTCCAGTTTCTGGCTAGGGAGTCCTTCTGTTGTGTTGTTCTGTGTGTTTTGTCTGTTGTACACCTGTCTAGCGCTGTCCCTTTGCGTTGTTATATGTCCTTCACAGATCAATCAGCTCCTGGCCCGCGTTCATGACAACCAGAGGTAAGCAGAGAGAACTCATCACCTCTCTCCCCCAGACAAAGGCCTTGCTCCTATTTTATTGATTTATTTCCCCTGTTCAAACCTGACAGATGAATTTTAGAGGAAACATACACCACAGTCTCTTGATGGAAATGAGCCCATTATTCAATCATAGTCGGCCGCATTATCTCCCAATCTTAAAAAATCGCCGTCCTGCGGTGATTACGTATTAAATTGCCTCGCCACCAAAGCCTTCACACAATGACACATTTGAAGATGGAGGCACATTTGCGGTAAACAACTTGGCACCAACATCAACGCCTCTCGGGTTTGATGTCTTTGTACGGTAACCTGCCATTATACGGCCCGTTTGCACCCTAGCCCTGCCACCCAAAACAGGGCGTAAAACGCCAACAATATCAGGCCCAATGCAGGCAAGAGACGCATAATTACCACCATCAAAAGGGGTGTAAAATGGCAGGTTATCTTTTTTTACTATACGTTTATTGTATTTTCCATCATCTTGCGCAGAGCGATTGAAACCAAAACATTTACCAGAGGATACTTCAAGCAATCTGAATTTGAATTCCTCTGCTTGTACACACATCATGTGGTTATCGTTGAGATTACTTCTTTAAAATAAACCGTTGACAGAGCAGGGAAGTACAACAGCAGGACCTCCGCGCAAAACTATCAGATACACATTTCCTCCACACAGCTCCTTGTATTGTGTTCACTTCACACAACACTATTAAATATCTCATTACCCCACGTGTTCACCGTACCGAGCAAGTAAGCCATCAGGCCTTTGCTTTCGTTATTGCTTTGGTTTCTATGGTGACATCCCAAATCAGAACATAGGGGGAAAAAAACAAAAACACACAAGGTCTTGTTCATAGCATGCATGGAAATCTTTTTTTTAACTTTATTAAGAGAGTACACTTTTTCTTGTGTTCATCATTGTGTGTCTCCTGACTCTTCTCCATGTCATGTAACCACGAACGTCAGTCTCAGTCAACTCATCACCCTCTTTAATTCATTGCTTCATGTTCTTTAATCCTTCTTCTCATCACCAACCGCCAATCATCCAATCAATCATCCAATCAACCAATCACGAGGGAGCTTGTGTCCTCACCCACGGCGATGTGACTCACTCTTTGTTCTTCGAAGTGTCCCTTAGTTAGCAGACTTTATGAAACGGCGACCTTCATCGGTTCAGTTAAAGCTACGGAAGCGACCCCATCCCCTGGTGGAATCAGCATGATGTCAATCAAATTTGATGCTTTCCTCAATGTAGTTTAAATTCTGTTCAAAATCCCAAAATGTCTTTAAAAGTGTCGGTCTTCACTCAAAGTTCATTCTTCCCCCCAAAAAATGTCATTCTTCAGTATAAGTAAGTACAAAAAGAAAAGTTCAGTCAGTCTGTGCGGCAGAGGGAAATGCAAATCCGGTAAGTCCTAATACTCTGTCACTCTAACCAAGGGCCTTTTGTCAAGCTAGACTGCAAATGTTGAGGCCAGCGGTGCGTAGAAAAATACGCTTTAAATTAACCTTATAGGTAAACAACCGCTGCCAATGTGGTCTAACCCTCTAACCCTGACCTGTGGGAGAGATGTTTGTGTTGTTCTCCATGTGCATATCCCATTCCTTCAGTTCATTCCCTGCATCTTGTCACCAAGCACTAATTCCACCTACTCCTTCATGAAAGAGAAATGTATTCACAGATTGTGATGTTGTAGGCCTACATACATTGCACCAAATACGCAGAGAGAGCCATAAAAAGATAGACAGATAGATACTTTACATAGCTACTATAGATAGGTAGATGGATAGATAAAGATACTGTAGATACATAGATGGATAGATTGGTATAGATACTCTTGATAGACAGAGACATATAGATATGTAGAGAGAGAGCTGGAGAGATTTTGAACATTCGTGCAAATATATCAAAATAGTGTAGATCAGGATTGAGGATTGTACCATCGATTTCTTTCGAAGGTGAACTATTATACCACCATGTGCGAATGATTAGCCGTTACTAGCCGTTTTGAAAATCGACCTCTTCTGACAGGCTGATCTACCCAGCACACATCTAGATGGACACTGCTTTTCAAAACGGCTTGTAGCGGCTAATCCCACTCAGGCCCGGTGGTGTGATACGCCACCGTCAATGCCTCAGACCAGGTCCTCTTACCCATGAATGTGTTTGGTTCGCCCCACAGCGCCAAAGGCAGGGGCAAGGCCAAGGGCCGGCTGAGATAGAGCTGACCCTAGAGACGGAGACGCTGACCGGGGCCCGGTCGACGACGGCGACAGTAAATCACCATGGGATTACGCTTGTATTGTTGCATCATTTCATGTAGACTAGTCGAAAACCAGCCTCAGCGCAAATTAAATCTGCTGGGGCACAAAACTAAATAAATTTGAATTAGAGTTTATGTGTTATGTGTTGGTTGGCTTTTTTTTTTTAACTGTAATTATTTATGTGCGCGACAGCGTGGTGGACCCCAGCTCTGTTATAATTGAATAGCTAGTTTGGTTTATTCTCCTATGTAACGACCCAAGCCCTACCCCAAAAACATGTAGTAACATCATAAATGTATTTAATAATCAGGGAAATGATATTCATATTCATTCACATAGAGACAATAACAGTATTATCAACTCAATTTCACATATTTTCGGCACAATGTAAACAATGATATAACTTAATGCAGTGAACGGTCATAATAATTGGGGCTCTTGTGCACACATACACACACGCACACGCACGCACGCACACCTTACAAGTATTTAAATTAGCATATAGTGCCTATGGACATATCTCTCTATACAATACCGCATGGTACAGTGGAATTGATGTGCTAAAGTCCAGTGATTTGAGAATGTAAACTACGTTCCTTTTGTTCAAGAGGCTCAAAGCCGTGTGTAGCATTAGATACATTAGGATTCTATGAACCCTGTTCTCGCCAGGCTTCTTCCCACATTAAAATACGCTTTTTTTATGCTACCGGCAACCGATAGAAAGCTAAATGAATTATGGATATGTTTTCTAATTTCCTCAGATCCAAAACATACCCTGGTATTCTTTCTGTTATTGCCAAACAAAAACCAGCCCATTATTTCACTGCTACTTGGTTGCCTGACAAGAAAGAAACAGACTCTTGCCCTTCAGCTGAATTCAATAATAATTCCTCCAGGAGTTTTCTGTGTGGATGTGTCCGCAAAAAAATAATAACTTAAAAAGAAAATTATAATAACAACCTGGTCTTATATTTCACAATAACTAACCGGAACAGTGCAACACAGTCCTAAGCAATATGCATCAGATTCAATTTCTAAACATGGCCGACTTCAGTTCCCCTTTTGGGTGGCTGGGGAACGCATTCATTTACCAAAACATAGCCGCCAACACGGCAGTGCATACTCGTTGTGGCAAATCTGAGAGCTCGTTTCAGACAGGAAGATGTCTTCTTTGTTTCATGACACGGTGTGGTGATACGGGGGATAGGAGCAGACCTCTCTCAGACACGATGAGTCGAGCGCAGATCAGGGCTGGTGGTCCACCTGACGTCTGCTTGATCACCACAGATGAGTCTCTCTGATCTCCGCAATCACCTGGCTGGCCTTCTGCAGAGCCTGGTGAGGACGAGAGAGAGAGAGAGAGAGAGAGAGAGAGAGAGAGAGAGAGAGAGAGAGAGAGAGAGAGAGAGAGAGAGAGAGAGAGAATGGTTTGAGTTGGGCCCCACAGGTCCATCCAGGGGTGTTTTTTTGTTTGAATCCTTTTGTTCAACCTCCAGCACAACGCCGACCGTCACTTCACCAAGTGTACACCACAACCAAAGCTCATCCTGCTTTGTTTTCTTCATTATATGTACATTTCCTTAACCCAATCGATCTAATATGAAGATAATAGACGGAAAATAAAAAACTCCCCCCCTTTTTGAACGTTAATTCTATGTTTTGTACACTACTGGAGCCAAAAACAACCTTTTTAAAACTAGAGCAAATACAAGATTTCGATGTTTATAAGAATCAAAGCTAAGCTAGGTTTAGCTGTTAGGTTTCGCACGCAGCCGTGCTTACCAATCCACGTCCAGGTGCAGGCTGGCCTCTGATTGGACAGACACTTTGCCTTTGAAACCATGTTGCTAGGTCACAGAGATGCTGCGGGGCTCTGGTTGTGATGCTCACGCGCTGCAGTGTCTCTGTACTGTAGCCCTTCTACAGTGAGCTCACCCTCGCCCCCCCTAAATCTCCAGACACTCCTCCTCACTCCTCGACACGCCCTTGTACACTCTTCCCCAATTAGGGAGTAAGCCTATTACTTATTAGAGCCCAAACTGCTTGTCAAAGCGGCTTTGAACCGATGCTACATCAGTGCGTCCTACACAAGAAGTCCTTCATTAAAGAAATCTTATAAGACAGCTTATAGCAATCCAAAGGTTATGATTGGCCCAGATCATCCGCCATCAACCGCCGACATATCCTTCCCACACTCCTCCTCTCCCCCCTGCCTGCCCCCCCGACCGCAAACCGCCACACGTCGCGTCCTCCAAAAGCATCGTGACAAACAGCTTTTGAAACAATAACAATAACAAAGGTGCCCTTTCCCCCCGCCGGCGCCGTCCTCACCTGCAGCATGTCGGCGGACTCTCTGCGCCGCTGAGCCATGTCCTCTGACTCGGTCAGCAGTTCGTTCAGGAGGCCCAGCTTGTACAGCTGCCCCACCAGCTCGCTCTGCAGGCTGTCCTTCACGTGGTTCACCAGGAAGTGCATCACCGCCTTCGGCACACTGCAGTGGGGGGGGGGGGGGGAGGGGCGGGGGACAGATGAACAGAGAGCGGACAGATGGTGCGTTACCTCAGCAACAGATGGAGAGGAGACGAGACGGTTTTGAAACCAGGGACGTTAGGAGTGTGTGTGTCGTGGACAAACACGGTTAAGTCTTTCATGGGAGGTTTCTGGACCCCGAGGCGTGAAGCCGTTCTGATAGACTCCGCTGGGATGAGGCTGCTGGAGGTGGAATGGGTGGATGACTGCCTGGGCTATGGCTCCCCTGTGACCCCTTATTTATTTTATTTGACCTTTATTTATCCCGGAAGGTCCCATTGACACATAATATCGGGTCTTCCAGCCAAGATTGTCTCAAGTTAAAGTAAATCGATGGATGGCCGCAAATATGATGATGATGATGATCCTCCTCATCATCATCATCCTAGTTTGTTGTCATCCAGGCCGGAATTATTTCTCTCCCGAGGGCCTGTCTGTCTGTCATAATCGTCTTAACGCCCTCCCCCTGTCTGTGGACCCCACGCCCGGCCTCGCTCTGTCCTGCCGCTGTCTCTCACACTAACTACCACCACTGCCTCCTCCCACGCCTGCTGCTGTGTTCCTGGTCTCTCCTCAGAGGGGCCCCTCCAGTTGTTTCTCCCACGTAGCGCTGAACAAGAGCCGGCGTTCAGACGTTTTTAAAACCACCCGTGGGCGGAGCCTCCCGTACCTATCCTGGATGTTCTTGCGCACGATGAGGAAGTAGGACTTGATGAGCCGCTCGATGACCTCGCAGTCCCGCTGTTCCCGCGACGACAGCTTCCTGGCCACGGGTACGGGCTGGAGGAGGAGGGGGAGGAGGGGGAGGAGGAGGAGGAGGAGGAGAGAACAGACCGCGTTCAACCACAGACAATGTTAAACATTAAACACGAAACAAAAAATAACAGACGAAAAACGCTGCGCTTAGTCTCCAGCAGCGCGTCAAGCTGTGGGCGCGGCGGCGGCGGTGGCGGTGCGGCGGCGGCGGCGGGCGGGCCCTCATCCTCACCACATCCAGCAGGTTGACAGCTCCCTTCAGGGGACTCCCGGGCCCCGAGCCAGGGGCCTCCTCCCCCTTCTTCAGCATCCCCCTCCAGTTCCCCGTGCCATCCTGCTCCGCCTGGGGCCCCCCAGCCTGCAGACGGAGGGGAGGGGGGGGGGGGTGAACACAGCGATAATGAGAGGCGGCGAGGAGGGAAACGGAGGGCTCCAGAGCAGCAGCAGAACGCCACGAGCAGAGAGAGAGAGAAGAGAGAGAGAGAGAGAGAGAGAGAGAGCGGAGGATTAACAGAAGTATACACACACTTAATGTTAGGATTAGAGGAGAGATCGAGACAAAGACATGGAGGCGTACAGGGATGGGTATCGGGGGGAGAACAACTCAGGTAAATAAGCTCTTTATTGAACTGGAGAAGGAGACGGAGCCGCTCTATCTGGGGGGGGGAGCCGGATATCCCTTCAGCCTAACGGCACATGCATAATTCACCGTTTTTGACGTCTACAAATTAGGAAGGAGGGGACAGTGGTTAAGTAGCGGAGTAGCTCCTGCAATGAGGGCAGTTGTTTTCTGAAAGACACACACACAGCATCACTGGGGGGAGGAGGGGGGGGTCACGAAAAGTTCAAGGATATCAAACCAACACACAGAGCAGAGGACAGCAAGACAAGAAGAAGGCATGAAGCAGGACTCCCAGTACACCGCAAACCAAGGAGCATTCCTACAGCCATGCCCCCGTCACACACCCCTCCACCGCCTCATGCCCCCCCCCCCCACCCCCCCACCCAGTCAAAACACACCAAACAACCGCCGCCGGCCAGCGTAGCTAGCCAGCGTGGCTAGCCAGCTAACTAGCGAGCCTGGCTGCTAGCAGGCCCGTTTTCTAGTTAGCCAGGCTGTTAACAAGCCAACTTGTTAGTTTGCCAGTTTAGCCAACTCGCTAGCTAGTCTGCCAGTCTAGCCCAGCTCGCTAGCCAGCGTGCTAGCTTAGCCAACTCGCTAGCTAGCGTGCTAGTTCAGCCAGATCCTAGCTAGTGGGCTAGCTTAGCCGGTTGAGCGCCCACCTTGGCACCGTCCGTGTCCTGCGGCCCGGAGCCCAGCGGGGGGCATGCTCTGCCAGGCGGGGGGGCTCTCA
>JAOPJL010000078.1:13786178-13797506 GCA_027123545.1 Trisopterus esmarkii | reverse complement strand
TGGTGTCTGAGTGGTGATTGGTTCCTTGGGTTAACTGGTTCTCCGTGGTGTCTGAGTGGTGATTGGTTCCTTGGGTTAACTGGTTCTCCGTGGTGTCTGAGTGGTGATTGGTTCCTTGGGTTGACTGGTTCTCCTGGTCCTCAGGGAGATGGAGGTGTCGCGGACCCCGCTGAGCGAGGCAGAGTTTGAGGAGATCATGAACAGGAACAGAGCCATCTCCTCCAGCGCCATATCCCGAGCCGTGTCCGACGCCAGCGCTGGTGAGAGGAACCGCTGTCGGAGATCGAAGCACCTGATGATTTAAAATACCGCTTGCATACCGGACCAAACTAGTTAATGACTCAAAATGCTAATGAATTTGCAGGAATATATAATGCGCGCTGCAACGATTAGTTGATTTAATTGTGCAGTTGATCGAGAAAAAAACCCAAACAAATATGGATAATCGATGGAAGTAATTTATTCAGTACAAATGCTAAACATTTGCTGCCTAATGCTTCACCAATACAAATTTTCGGTTGATGGATAGTTATAAGATGAATGCTTTTGTTTTCTTGTCTGTAAAAGCACGCTGATTTAAGACATCACTATGCACTCTTGTAACTTGTGATCATAACGCACACTTTCAAAAGCATCAGATTAATTGATTATGAAAACAATTGTTAGTTGCAGCCCAAGCTCACGTCACATTAACAACGGTGTGACACTGTGATTATCGGAGGACTCCCTCCCTCCTGATGAAGGGCCTCCACTTAACTCAACCTTGTGTTCCTCCTCTGTTCAGCGGACTATGGCAGCGCCATAGAGACCCTGGTGACGGCCATCAGCCTCATAAAGCAGTCCAAAGTGTCTGCTGACGACCGCTGTAAAGTGCTCATCAGCTCACTGCAGGACTGCCTCCACGGCATTGAGTCAAAGAGCTATGGCTCCGCCAGGTAATAAACCCTGCTGGGACCTCCTACTGCTATCAGATAGATATACCACTCACATCGTAAATTAAGTTTAATAAATGTTAAACGTACGCATTTTTTGTGTTGATTTTTATTAATGCTCTGGCTAAATATTGAAGTTGATCAACGTCCCAACTATTTATTCATTGTGTGGATAATGTACTGTACTGATGTGATGCCTGACTAAAGGAAAAACAAGTCTTCTTAACTTTCATTCACAGTGCCCACACATCTTTTTCTTTTGACAATGCCAGACGTGAGCGCTCCCGGGAACGCGACCACAGCCGCTCTCGGGAGAAGAGCCGCCGGCACAAGTCCCGCAGTCGAGACCGCCACGAGGACTACTACCGTGAGCGCAGCCGCGAACGCGACCGCCACCGCGAGCGGGACCGCGACCGGGACCGCGAGAGGGAGCGCGAGCGCGAGTACAGGCACCGCTGAGGAGCAGCAGGACCGGGTAGGAGAGGTGTGTACGCCCATTCATACGTGTGGCTTTCCGCCTGCTCCCCTTCTTCTCTTCCATTCCAGATGTGTTTCTCTCTTGGTTTGTGCTGCAGAGGACCTCAGCCTCTGTGCCCCCTCAGCACGGGTCTGTAGGCCGCTGCGGGGGGCTTGTTGTGTGGTCCGTTTCGCGGCGGCTCAGACGGCCGCTGGTCCTTCTTTGCTTGCACACCTCGTAGCCCTCTTCCTCACACCTTTTCACCAAGAGGCAATCGGTTCCAAAAAAATTAACTCAAGTTGAGGTGAAAACGTATGTGTGTGGAGGTGTGGCTGCTCTCCCCTTAGTCTGGTTAGTGACTAACGACTTCTGGGGGAGTTGATGTTCAGTCTGGTGGGAGAGGTATGCAAGCAAAGAAAGACTGGAAGGGAACAGGAGACCGACAGGTAAGTCAAAGGTAAGTTCTGCTTGTACCATTCCCACGGTCTTTCTGTACGTCCAGAATGTTTTAGGTATTATTGCAATGTGTCATGTATTTGTTGCCGTTGACATTTCTTGACTTATGAAAGTATGTATTTTAAAGGATGGGTGCAGGTTTTTTTGCTAACCAAAACCCCATGTGCCATTTGCACAGTTGGTTGTAGTAAAGTTACAGATCACTGGGAAGTCAGAATTCATAGCCCTGAATTTCCAGTCAGGAAACTGGTTTGATGAAAATTAGTCATAAAAGCGGTTTACCAATTGAATCTACCCAATTTTAATTGTGTGGCTACTTCCTTTAAAAGCAGTAAATATAAGATAATATAATATTCTGAATGGGGTTTTAGTTGCAGCAGAAAGAACCTTTACTCGAGTCCTCGACTGTAACAACTTGATGGCTGTACTATTCATAATATTCTTGCCTGTAGAAATTCACAATGTGGGTACATTCTGACTTATACACTACAGTTCACAATGGCTGGGAAATCTTAAAAATATTTACAAGACATACGTCAGAAGATGAGTACCCTATATGTTATTTAAAGTGATATGCCAAGATGTCTGTAAATTGGCATTTTCCTGTCTTGACCAGATTCCGATTATTATCGTTGTACTGTAGAAGGGGATGGCCATGCAATCCTCTTCATGTGTGGAGCTCCCCTTCCGGGCACATGATGGTGATGATCATGATGATTTGGAGTTAAACAACTTGTCTGAATCAGGCTAAAACTGGTCCATTTCAGTTCATATCTCAGCTTATCCCTTTTTAGAAGGAGATAATTGATCATTACCATCAGCATTTGAGTCAGGCTCTTACTGTAATCAATAAGTTATTTGTCTAATTATATTTTAAATATTATTGTATTATATTATTTGCTGGTTAAATGGCAGGGTAAATATTTTAAGATTTGCCAGCCGAACAGATCTGCCTTGTCCATTGGCTTGTGAATCAGCCTTATGAATCTTTGTTTAGGTCATATTGGTATTACTAAGATGAGCTCTTTCTCTGCCTCTTGGACTATTGGTGTCATACAGCAATGTAATGCAATAATTAGGCAAATGTATTTTAATTGTGATCCTACCGCAATATCCATTGCATTGTAAATTTGACACTAAAACTCACTCATAATATATTTATTATTAATGTATTTTTGGGGATTGAAATTTATAGATTGTGTTCTTTGTACAGAAGGCTAGAATTCCGCAGGCATAGTGCTAAGAATACAGATGAGAATATAAACCAAAAAAAATGCAACGACAATCTGTGTAGTGTTTCATGAACCAGAGAATAACTTGTTCAATAATAATTGTAAAGGCAGTCATGGGATTTTTGAAAACCTGATATCTGATAAACAGAAATTATATTGTTTGTTGCTTTTGACAATCGAGTCCATCTTAACATGTACAATTTGCCAGTAGCCTTCTAATATTATATATATAAATATATACTGATAAGTTAACGTTCCTATTTCTGTAATTGGGCCTGACAATCTGCTTTTGTCTATTGCAGCTTTATTGTTGTAGTTTTGTAGTGTATTGGAACTGTGCAGCCGTCATTTCAGTTACACAAGTTCACGTCCAATTCAAAGTCAGTCAGGAAGTCTTAGGAAACATGAGGACTTGGTAAAAGTCGACAAGTTGGTCTCTTTATAGTACTTTGCAATCAAAGTTGAGTCCATGGACTTATTGTGGCATTTCATGATGATCTGTCTGTGATGTTGGTTCCCATTCTGTATGTAATGGAAAGGACAATAAAAGGTACTGGATGAATTAAAAAAACAAAACTTAAATTGTACTGCAATTATAATTGGTCTGTAGCGTGAAGGTTAGTCAGGTTATTTTATTTGTGTATTCGCCGTCGGTTGGTAATTGGCAATTATTCATTTGTAAAAGGTGCCAGGGTAGGTGACGGTCATTCTCAGTTAACAAAGGGTTATTCTAGTTGTGGTCTCATGGGGCAGCTTGCCATTACATACAGACACATAATACATTATAATAATAAACATCAAGGGTTTATCTTTTATTTAACATCTGTAAAATAATTAGCTCAAAAATCTAACATGATTGTTGATAGAAAATCTGTAGTGAAGAATTATCCGTTTTTTGAAGCCTATTTGATCACTATATGATCACTATAGGTATGTTTCGTTTGTTGAGGTCCTTATCACTGATTATCTCATCCAAGTCCTATATTTTAACACTATATCCTAGTGTAGTTGCTGTAGTGTAACTAACTGTAATGATCAAGAAACTTTTCTATGGGTTTATTCCAAAAAAAAAAAAACGTTACTGCGTGCATGCATTATTCTTGTATGTTTATGTAATCAAACACATTTTCTTCCTCACAAAGTATGTGTCATGTTACTGTCTGTCCTCCTAATTCTCAGTCTGTTTCTATAGTTATGCGGAGCACTGTTTGTACCAAGATGCGTGACTTGATGCCTTTTTTCAATCTTGTCTGTAGGTGTATTTGTGCTGGGGGTAGCTGATTAATCTCATTCAAATATACCTTTATTGACCTACCTGGGGCAAACGGTGCACAATCTTATCAGCCACGAGGACCACTTTATCTGGGAAAACCTTGGTGTATTTAACAGAACGTGAAGATGTGTTGTATTAATATTGCCTTCATCAGGGGACTACCTTTTTGAATCAGGTTAAAGTAAATGTTGGAAAACATAGGAAGACATGGCAGTAAGATGGACATTGAATACATTGGTTTAATATCTGACAGGATTATAACGTTTGGCCCTGGTTTGTCGACTACCTGTATATTTTGTCTTTTTTCTGCTTTGTCACTTAAATAATTTACATGCATCGGTAAGAAATAACTTGTGGCCAATGTTTAGTATACAGGGCAAAAAAAATATTCTGGTTTTGTTTGAGTTCGTTTTTATATTCTCTGACTAGTATAATTTGAGTTAATATTGAGTAAACTTGATGGGTAATAGGTTTGGCTTTTAAAGGTTATCCAACCTCTAAATTGCAATCTGACAATTTCAGATAATCTTAGCAATTTACTAAATTATAATTGGACAATGTTGTGAAATTTTAATTAAATGTTTGGGTACTCTTTAAGGTGACCTTTCATTGCAACTTTTTAAAGCATTTGCTATTTAAAATAACTTGCAGGGTTAGTTTAATGTCAAATGTAGAAAACCTTGTGTGCCATGCATGCAGAAGGAAAACAAAGTAATCTGATCTTTTGACTTTTTAGAATTCCTAGATGTTAAATGAATGTAAAATAAGATGTAGAAACTAAAGGTTTCGAGATAAAAGAAACGGATGTGGCAATATGTATTGTTTTATGAAGAACCCTGCCTAGGGATTTATTTTTTCATTGTAATACACAAACAAATAATTAATTTGAAGACAGAACTTTGATTTATCATAAAATGTCAAATGTTTTATACAACTTAAAAATTAGTAATTAAAAAGCTGAAAACTTAGTATTATCACAAATTCCCTCCTTTCAATGGAGAAGTCCTTTTAATAGTACCAATAAGATAACTTTATTCTAATGATGCCTACCGATAAAACGTAAAGTAAAACTAGTGACATTTGAAAACCAGTTTCAATGGCCTGCCCCCTATGTTTGACGATTGTACATGTATATTATTACTCTAATGTGTCCCAAAAGACAATGGCTGAAGTTCAGATGTGCATGACAATCAGTCTGTTCAAGGGTAGGGGGCGATACATACTCAGTCACTTACTTTTCCCAATTTCATTAGTCTAGCAAACTCAAAACCATTCGATATAAAATACAATTGCTACATTTTTATATCTAAACCTTAAGGCACATCACATTTCCACATAGCTGGCTGAGTGTGTATTTCCACCCCCCACCCCCCCCCCCCCAACAGCCCTTATGGCTGAATCTATTTGTAGTCTAGAGATGACATGTGCAGTGTATTGACTGTTGGGCTTCCTCGAAACCAAACTCCACCCTCCATTTTGAAACCTTTTCAGCTTGCAAGGATCAGGGATGGAAGGAATGGGACAAGAGGAAGGATTATCAGCACGCCACCGCCTCAGCGCTCTGCTCTGCACGGCTGAACAGGAACACAACCAGCCCTCCTCCTCAGTCTCTCCTGCATGCGTCTGTGTGTCTGTCCATCTTGTCGCCTTGCTAGGAACGGTGGATGGAAAGCACCCCCCCCTTCCCCTCGTGTGTAAGGCTATACTATCTTAAGATCTATACTCATGGTTACTTAAGTTAAAGTAAAAAAAAAAACTTTCCACAAAGCCCTTTTATTTTTTATGTTTTATTTGAAATCTAAAAGATAAAGTACCTGTGTGATTCTTTTTTTTTTTCAATTTTTTTTTAAGTACCGAAAACATTGACAAGCCTGCACGATGCTTTAAAGTAAAGATGGACTTGTCATACTTGGTTTTCTTTTCCCGCTCTTTGGCTTGCTGTCCTGTGTACATTCGTCGGTTTCTGAATCGTTTTTATAGGGTACCAGGTTTTTTTTGGATCTCTTCTTTCCTCATTCCCGTCAATTATTTTCATGGTTAGGATGATGTTTGTAAATGTCTCTGCTTTTGATGATTAAAACTAGATTGTGTTGTAATAAAAATGTTTACTGTGGTCCACTTATCATGGTGAATTTCTCTTAAGTGAGTCATTTATATTAAATGTATGTTTGCTTTGTTTTACATGTTTGTGTTGAGCGCGTTCCGTTAAGCTGACAACTATGGTACTGCAAGTATTGGTAACAAACATGTAAGGGTTTTTATTGCATTTTTTTAAATTGAATTGCACTTCTGTGATATTTTTACAATAGCTTTTGGTCAGGGATTTGAATAGTTGCAATCATTTTGCAATACTTTTTTACATTTCGTACCCTCGCTGTTTTGGCAATATCTGCTCTGAAAAAAAAATGGTATACATCACTGCATATCTTATCTTTATTTTTTGGTTCAGGATAACTTTAAGGCCAACTCCCCTGGTCCAAACTTTGGTTTTCTAGTTTTTTTTATTTGTTTTTGTTTTTTTATTTGTATCTTCCTCTTAAAGAAAAGTAGGCATGTACTTGTTGAATAGTTCAACTTTGTATACATGTAGACATGGGTACATACTGGTAACTTGGATTAATGGTGTTTTTATATTGCAGTTCTTCAAAGTAATGCAGCCCCATACTGAATGTATTGTAGGTTTTTGATACTCCAAACACAGCTGGCATTGTCATTTTGAATGGTTTCTAAGAGCATACATAAATTGCTGGTTTATTTGGATTGTACTACCATACATACCAAAATATGCATTGTATGTATCCACATATTCTCAGGAGGAGTGAGTGAGAGTCAAGTAATTTCTAATGTTGTAATATTTATGAGCACAGCCCACTCTAAGCTTTGTTGTGACGTTATGTGTTTCAAATACGTTGTAGTAACTCACTTTATACATTGGTATACAGTCAAAAATAGTGTTAAGAAAAAAATCATGCTCACTGTAGCTTGAACCTTGATGGTATGGATTGGGGAAAGGTTTTATAATGCAATCCTCTGGTGAAATGGCAGTTCGTATGTGTTTTAAAGTTAAAATTATTTAAATTTTGAAACGCATAGGGTATACAATCTGGCTTTTTAACAGGTACCAAAGTAAAAGTATTTGAATTTAAAAAGAAAACTAATAAAATTACTTCCTTAAATATCTTTTTTTATTCTAAGCAATCTTTTAAATGTTTATTTTGTATAAGCTTAAATCATTCATGGTGGTCAGTATTATTTTTTCTTTTAAGCCTGTGTTTGTGCATTAGTTGTGAAATTAATATTTGAGGATAGCTAATGTGCAATCAATCATCAATTTATGTGGTTTCAGAAAAATAATTCGTGAGGTGTTTTTAGCGAGCTTCAATATCCACATTTTTTAAACTGTTTTGTATTTGAGATTGAGAACAAGGACGCATACGTTTTTTATATCTATTTTTATAAGGGGTCAAAGTGAGGGAGAACTTCTACTTGAAGAGCAATTTGTTTGTTGTAAACAAATTGATATCACAGGAATGGTCTTATCTTTAACACATTGGTTTTCCATGATTTAGACTTTGCAGCAGTAAGGTTTCCAGGTTCTGACGGAATTCACCTGTGAAAGGTAAGTGTTGATATTCTGCAACAAAAAAAAAAGCCTGAATTTGTTGAATGAATGACCAGCTGAATACAGCTCCCGATTATGTTTATGGAGACATGCAATCGAGATTCATCCATGTCATTAATAACCACCAGTAAACCCTACGGGGCCAAATAAATGGTCATATTCTGGAAAACAGTGCATTGTTTGTTTTTTGTATCTGTCTTTGGAATGAGTTTGTTCTGCAATTCCAACGCCAATTCTGAATCTCACAGCAACCCTTGTAATTCAAATAAATAAATGTTGGCGGCTAAACCCAACTTATTAAAACGAAAATAAAACTAGTTGGAAAAAAAAAAAGACCAGAGATATTACGGCATGATCCGCAAGTACGCTTCATCTGAGCAGGATGTTGGCCTTCAACAGGTACACATAAGAGTCCTATTTATTCGTGTTTCGATAGTGACATTGCTGTCAAAATGACCTAACTCCCAATTCCATATTTCGATAGACGCACAAGGCCTCAGTAGATGAATAGAGAAATATGAAAGAGCGGAACTAAAGAGCCCGCCCCCGCGGCTCCACCGGATGTCTGAACTAAAGAGCCCGCCCCCTGGCCCCGCCGGATGTCCGCGCGGTGCACTTCCGTCACTTGTTCCGCTGCTGGTTTGAAATGAGTCGCTAAACGGCATTTGTTGTGTTCTGCCGTTTCAATGGCGGTTTTTATACATTCATCTCCGCACAGAAATAAAGACATATGACATAAACCGGGGGATCAACATTCATATTCCCGTACTGTACTATGTTCCAGAAGATGGCTGAATTTGGTCCAGATTCCGGGGGAAGAGTTAAGGTGTGAGACGAAGCTGTGCATGCTGTGTGTGTGATGGTACCGCTGTGTTGTATATTATATTATATCATATTCTAACTGATCGCTGACTGATTATGTCCTGTGTGTGTTCTTTGACACCCAGGGTGTGACTATTGTGAAGCCCATCGTGTTCGGGAACGTTGCGCGCTACTTCGGGAAGAAGAGGGAGGAGGACGGACACACGCACCAGTGGTCCATCTACGTCAAGCCCTACAGAAACGAGGTCTTTGTGCATTTATTAGCTTTTATTGTTTTATTGAACATGTTAAACAAAATAATACAAACTTAAAAAATATATTTAATATCGGAACAGATTAACCGAAACCATCAAACAAGAGAAAAGCAAAACCGAAATTCGCTGCTCCAACTCATAACAAGCCAATATTTTGTTTCTAAAGAGTTTTTTTTAGTTTTTATATATATAGTGGCCTGGTTTTTATATAATAACCCTTTGATTTTTTTCATCATGTTTTCCTTAATCCTTAAACACCTGTCACCAAGGGGAATAAATCAACTGTCAGACTATAGAGCTAGTCTGTCCAACAGCCCAGACATTCATGCAGAACCCAGCACTATTCTGCTGGTTGACTTGACATGCCAAGCAAACTAGAGCAAACCATTACATACTCCTTCTTGCACACCTGTCTGTTGAAGGGTTGTATTTATTAACGTGTAATGTCATTCCTTCAGGATATGTCTGCGTATGTGAAGAAGATCCAGTTCAAACTGCACGAGAGTTACACAAATCCATTGAGAGGTCTGCATACACTTTGCTTTCCTTCCCGACTCTTCCCATCCCATTCCAAATAGATGTGTCTTCATCTTGGAGTGTTTGTACTAGCTCTAGATGTAGGTATTTCATGGGGATGAATGATTCAGTTATTTTGTAAGCATTAGGTTATTATTTATGAGGATAAGGAACTCAGGAAAATGCTGTTACTCTTGACTAATTAGACTCTTTTATCCAAAGCGATACAAATCTAGGTCATTATTGAGACTATAGGTGCTTAGGAATCACAATGATGCCTGCAATTATTCTGCAATTCAGACACTGGGCTTAGAAGTTGAACCTAGTGCCTCTCAGTCCAGTCTACAGGAGAGTCCTGAGCCAGCAGGGCTCCCAGGCTGTTCACCGCTGGGTTAACGTCAGGTGGCTCTGGTGGGTGAGGCTCATGTATCTGACCGACGCTGTCCCCCTCCGCTCCCCCCCTCCGCTCCCCAGTGGTGACCAAGCCCCCCTATGAGATCACAGAGACCGGCTGGGGCGAGTTTGAGATCATCGTCAAGATCTTCTTCATTGATCCCAATGAGAGACCAGTGAGCACACGCACACGCGCACACGCACACACACACACACCTGGATGTCATTTTGCCAGTGAGGTTTTGCGTGGTGCTGGTAGTTGTGTTGACTCCCCTGCCTCGTGTGTGTCCAGGTGACTCTGTACCACCTGCTGAAGCTGTTCCAGTCCGACTCCAGCGCCATGCCCAAGAAGACCGTGGTGTCGGAGTTCTATGACGAAATGGTACGGGGGGCGTGGCAGAGGTCGGGCTGTAGTCCCACCAGACCCACCAGACCCACCGCGGTGGACCTCAACCGCAGTGGGGCTCAGCTCTGTGACACAGGCTCTAAGGTACAGCAGTACGTTCTGATCTGACCCCTCGACGGTGGGCCTCTCCTTCTCAGATCTTCCAGGACCCCACGGCCATGATGCAGCAGCTGCTGACCACCTCGCGCCAGCTGACCCTCGGAGCGTACAAACACGAGACCGAATGTACGAACACACGCTATACACCTAGTACTAACGCACGCGCACACACACACATACACACACCCCTCCATGCTAAAGCTGCTCTCTATGCACACAGTATATAGTGGTAGTAATATTTACATTATTTTAATCTGCATATTTATTATACAGCTATGACAAAGTGCTAAGACACACACGCAAGCATTTTTGTCTTTGCATATCGTTTTGTTAAAACCATGATTCTCCTGAAGAGCCTATTCTCTTCCTGTGTGTGCGTGCGTGTGTGTGTGTGTGCGCGCGCGTGTGTTCAGTTGGTGAGCTGGAGGTGCGGACGCGGGAGAAGCTGGAGGCGTCGAAGAAGCGGACGAGCCAGGAGATCACGGAGCTGAAGGACAAGCTGAAGGCCAGCAGGGAGAGCATCAACCACCTGAAGACAGAGATCCGGAGGCTGGAGGAGGACGGGGACGTCAAGGACCACTGAGACCGGACCCACACACACACACACACACACCCAGCCAAAGGGAACACACAGGCAGACACACACCCAGTGACCACACACAACCACACACGCCCACGGAATACACACACGCGTACACACACCCAGCCAGAGGGGACACACATGCATACACACACACACACACCCAGCCCGAGGGCACACGCTCACACAAGGAGCGTACAACAGAAAGCCACACACACACACACACACACACACACAAACACACACACACACACACACACACAAACACACACACACACACACACAC
>JAOPJL010000078.1:13653503-13665817 GCA_027123545.1 Trisopterus esmarkii | reverse complement strand
ACAAGAGCAGTTGAACAAAATCTTTAAATAAATATATATTGACATTATTTCACAGGTTGTAAGTAATATTTAAATCAACCATGTTGAACCAACATTGGTTGCAATTGATTAGATAATTAATGAAGACTCATTTCTTTCATAAATGTAGATGCATATCTTGTATAAATACAAGATATATTTTGTCAATGGCATAGTTTTAACATTTCTGGGACAACGTCAGCATAACAATCTATCTACACTAGCAACATTGGAGGGGATACAAGGCACAGTGGTACGCAACATGGTACTGCGGTTTTACAGAAAGGTGTGGTCAGTCCGGCAATATTATTTCTTGATTGTAAAGTTTGACAAAGGATGATAAAAATACACAAGTAAACTTTGCCTGAAGTTCTGTCCCCGACTACGGATACCACGGACCAGTTGGCGTCAACATGTTTTGCCCACAAAGATCTAGTTTGAATTAACAATCAATTGTAAAGGTCTGGTTCGCAAGTTTATCTTTGGCGAGTTTTCTTTCAGATGACAATAGACCTGAGGAGACGGAAACACGTCACAACGTCTCTGGGAATCGGAGGCGCAATCTCGTTGCCGTCTAGACGCAGGTAGCGCAGTTTGGGAGCGCTCGCGTTAGCATAGTCCTCCAGGGCTTCAGCTGACACTGGGCAGATGTCGGAGCCATTCACACCTGGGAATGTCAAGAAAAAAAACAACTATTTTATTTCCCAAACTGCACAAATTGCACCTCTGTAAAGTGCAATCTCATGTTATTTTACTGACCTAAAAAAATATGCTTAAACAACAACAGTCTATCAACAGACAAAGTGAATCCATCAAAGCCAATATCAGTTGGGATCTTAAAACATGTCAAAGGTTGATGGCTGTCCAAAATCAATAGCGAACGAATCTGAAACCCCCCGAAACGTTAGAATACCAGACGTACTCTTGATCTGATTGTGGTCCAGGTGCAGGTGCTCCAGGCCCGCAGCGATGAAGGGCACCTCGGTCAGCTGGTTGTAGGACAGCTGCAGCTCCAAGAGGCTGGACAGGTTGAAGACGTTCCTGGGAACCCCGCCGTCGCTCAGCTTGTTGCGGTTGAGCCTGAGGAACGCCACCTTGGGCAGGCCCTTGAAGTACTCCGTAGGGATCCCCTGGATGTTGTTTCCGTCCAGGAACAGCTGCGTGGTGCTGGGGGGCAGCCCCGTGGGCATGCTGCTCAGCTGGTTCTTGGCCAGGTTCATCTGCACCAGGCCGCTGAGCCCCTTGAGGCTCACCTCCGTCACGGCGTCATCCAGCAGCTTGTTCCCCTGGAGGTCCAGCAGGGTAAGCCGGTCCAGACCCGAGAAGACCCCCGCCGGGATCTTGGAGATGCGGTTGTAGGAGAGCTGGAGCTGCTCCAGGTTCGGCGGTAGGCCGACGGGCACGGATGTCAGGAGGTTGTCGCCCATGTAGAGCTGCAGGAGCTGCGGCATGGCCTCCAGAGCCCCCTCCGCCATGCCCTCGTCGGTGACTCGGTTGTGGTTGACGTTCAGCCAGCGCAGTTGCGTTGCGTTGCTGAGGGCCTCTTTGGAGATTGCCTCGATGAGGTTGTTCTGCAGGTAGAGGTACAGCGTGTGCGGGGGGATGTTGGGGATCTGCTTGAGTCCTCTGTTGTCGCAGTAGACACTGCTGGGGAAGTTGCGCGGGCAGTGGCATTCGCGGGGGCAAGCCTTGATCTGGGCCAGGTAGTCCTCGTAGGAAAGGTCCTGACCCAGAGCTGCTCCCAGGAGACAGAAGGCAGAGAAAACGCCCAAGAGGAGAGACATTGTTCTGTTCGACCTATGAGGGAATCACATGGACATGGATGTCATGTTAGCTGATGGAGGAATGGCTGCAGAACCTTGGAAACGTGGATGGGATAGACTTTAATGAGGGCCGTCAGCTCTCTGAGGGAAAGAGATCAGGTCAAGTATTTTGATCGCCAAGCTATTGTAGGACTTTGACGGATTACGATTACATTGCCCTGACTTGTGCGGTTTCCATTTGCGTGACTACGCTGTGCATGTTGTAGGTCAAGAGTATAATGGTGGGCTTAACTTCAATATCCAGACAACCTCGATGTAATAGAACTGATACAGCTAAGATAAGGTTGGCTGGCTTGTACCATTGTACCACTGCAAACAGCGGGGAATTCTAGTTCAAAATCCCTATGGTTCAGGCTAAGTACTCCATGTTAAAATGTGATCCAAAATGGGCCAAAATGGTCTCAATCTTTCTATCCCAAGAAATGTTCATCTGTGATACAAAGAAAACAAAACTTGAATCGACAATGGAGCCATTGGAGTTTCCACAGCTTGCTCTGCTCTGTGAGCGATAGGTTAGCCTCTTTAAGACCGGAGACAGCTGGGCCAACTTTAATGGCATTAAGATTTGGCTGGATAGCCAGCTTCTTGATGAGGTCGCACAAAGTGGACAGAGTTCGATTTTAAAGCTATGGAAAAAGGACGAGCTGAAGAGGACCTTTGTAGCATTGAGGTCTAGGTTTTCTTGAAATGTTTGATTCATGCATTTCACTTCTTTATCTATAGTGTAACTGGTAATACAAATTCCAATAGACACATTTTTACGAACAAACACATCCAAACTAAAATGTGATTTTGCACACATACATACATACTGTACATATACAAACACTATGCTGTTGGGCATTCAAAAATAATGCGTGACTCAAGCACAGATATTTTTGCTACAGAGAATCCTTCATTTCTTCACTGAAAGCCATGAAGATGAGGTGAACAACTAATGAGGAAGTAAAAGTGAATCAGGAAACAAGTTGTTTAGACAAAGTATTAAATAGCGAGGCGCAAGCGCTGGACATGATGGAACGATGGAAGAACAACCCTGTCAACTGTGCTCTCCCCCACCCCTCTGGTCACACAAACTTCTCTGAGCTGCCATCTGGAGCCAGTTTACATCCTGGCTTCTGCTTTATATTTGTCTGGAAGCCATTTTTAACAGAACCAGCCTTTCCGTGGAGGAGCACTGCATCAAAGACCAAAGCCAGGAACACACCTGTTCCTAGAGGTCCTCTCTCATTCTTTAACTGTACCAGGTTGTGAGCTTGTTACCCTGAATCACTTTAATGCACTCAGGTTGACACAGGGAAAACGTAGAGATGCAATTGACACTCTCAGTGTCAGTGCAGACAAAGGAACTGTTGGTCGCAAATGTGGTCTAAGACAATAGCATTGGTCTGCATGTGGTACTCAGAGTTCCACATTCAAAAACAAACAGAGATCTTTTCCCACCCTTAAATGAAGTTGGATAACAAAATCAGAGGAATGTCTGGTTCCATGGAATACGAATGTACTGCCCTCCTTAATGTAGTTCCACTTACCCTTTACACAGATCCATTGCTTCTGGTCTCTTCTTCTCTCAGAAAGTCACTCAGAAGTGTCCGTCAGCTCAGCTCCTAGCTCACCTGTATTTGTACCTTTGCCGTCTTCATTCACTTTGTGCTCTCCCCACCCCACTGATGACAAGAACAAAGACCTTCTCAGCCAATCAGATGTCTTCAAGATCAGAGGTCATAATCCTAGGTTTTTGACACCACTTAAAACGTCTTACTGCTTCAGACCTAATTAAAACAGGCTGCGCTAATGCCTACGGATGAGGCCGGCACATGTTCTGTCCTCCAACACATGGTCAGCAAATCCCTCTCTGCCCTGTGGGTTACTGCCACTCATCAAGAGGTCAGGTCTGATTAGAAATGAAGGTGTTTCAATGCAGCTGCTGTCGTGCCTCCTTTTTAAAGAGAAGCCCTTCCTTTCGGCACTCACTCACTTTGGCTTGACTTAAACAATCCAACAGTGCTGTTTTTGCTGCAGAGATTTTAATTACTATTTACAACCAGGGAGGAGAACCTTTGCATTGGCTGATAGAAGTGGATATGTACAATGCATTACCAGGTTTCAAGCTTCAAGCTTATCTGCTGGAGATGAATGCAGTTTTGCAATACTAGTACCAACAATAACAACAATAATGCTACAATGAAGATATATGCCAATATTGTGGCCAATGCATACCCACAGAGCAGGGACCATAAAAACAAACACTGCTCTCTTAAAATGATATGGTGGTGCCTCCACACCCCTGACTCATCGCCTTTCCATTGACTTTGTATGGACTTAAACAGTGTAAACAGTGGCAAGCAGGTAATGATGTGCATAACACTGTCATCAGACAGGACAGTGTTTGCGGTATATAGGAGAACACAATGAAGCTATGAACCAACAAGCCTTTGTAGTGGATGCTGTGTTGCTCAGGTTTTGCAGCGTGCCAGTACGTGAGGCTGCAGGTTTTCAGACCGTTCTTTTCATCCCATGGAGACGGCAGAGCTCAAGGGATAATCCCAGTTAAACGGCTGGGGTGTGTGAGGACAGGTAACCGGGCAGACACCACGTAACGTGGGCCTGATGCATGGCGGTGAATGGTGGTGGAACGCGAAAGCCAAACTCTGATGCATTGAGCTAGGAACACACCTCTGCTTCTGCAGCTAGAAGGACCACCAGCTACAGTGCAGTACATTGAATACGTATCCAAACACGGCTCTTGAGTGTTGCGTAAGAACGACGTAGCAGATGTAGACCAACACCTGAAGGCGTCCCCTTTGAAAGGAACGTCGATTCAGCTGGTGATCCAACGCACATGGTTTGGGTTTTGCAGCATGATATGGTGAGGCCAAAATCGTTTGAGTCACCAAAACCAACGCAATCCACGTGGATAACTTTAAGAATAAGACTAAGAATAAATAAATCATGAAATAAATGAAATAAGATAAACAACTTTTGATTTACAAAATACAGAAAATAACAACACAAAATGAGCTCTGTGCATCCTCAACACTTTAAAACAGAAGCTGATATTCCAGTCCTAAATCAAAGGTTAAGACCACATTCCATCCGACCAGATGTTAATACTATTTAAAAAGTTTAAAAAGGATTTGAAAAAAAAACTAAAAAAATAGGATTGTGTATAGATTACCTGATCCTGCTGCTGATGAGTGCGATTTGTACGGAACCAGGTGTTCCTTTGGCAACCACTTCTGTCTTTGTTTGGTTCTGGCTTCTTAGATGACACTGTTTCTCGTGAGTATGACTCTGCAGGCTCTTCACCGGTCTGACCCTTGCAAACCAAGGGTTGAGGAGGTAGGGAGTCAGCACTTGTCGTGGAAGAAAAGATAAGCGTGTGTGTGTGCTGGGATGTCCTTTTTGGCTAGTCCTGCCAGCCCTACTCCACTACCCTAACCCCACCCCAACCCGTCCTCGACTTACTGCTTGATCTTCTGTTTTTTCCTCTCCTTGTGTAAGGAGTGAAGTCATGGTTGTGATTGGGCTGGCGGGGATAATTCAATCCACAGGTGTATGGAAGTTATGGGACTCGACCCCATCGCTGGGGAAGGTCAGCCCCCCCTACACCTCTCTCCCGGTTAGGATTCAGGTCGTGGCCTATTTTTATAGCTCATTTCAAACAAACACACACATGTGTTTGAAACACACCTACACACATGTGTGTTTGAAACACACTTCCACCTTTATCTGACTGTCATGTGTGTGTGTGTGGGTCGGCAATGCCTGTATGTGTGTGCCAGTGACTGTGTGTGTGTGTGTGTGTGTGAGATTGTGTGCGTATGTTTCCGCCTGTGCTCATGCACGTGTGAGTGTGTGTGCATGTACATACGTGTGTGCGTGCGCTTGTGTTTGTGTGTGTGTGCGTGCATGCTACACATTTCCACCAGTAAAGTAAAGGTTTCCACTACCCCAAACATAAAGCCTGCTCACCCTGCTTTATTTGACACAGAACTCACAGCTGGTCACCATATTTCATGTCTTTTTTCCCCTGCCCTATCAAATCCAGATATTGAAATCACATTTGTCCTACATTCTCCCCCTTTGTAGTACAATGGCCTGTTTCCCTCCATCCATAATAGTACTCATATTACCGTTTCCCCTTGTCATCCAAAATGACGCATTGCCGCTAAACTGCTCGGTCTCAGCCCCTGACTCCTGTTCACCTTTGAGTCTCGTTTCTGCTCCTCGGTGGAGCTGAGGGAACCCTGACGCGTTATAAAGGAGCATATTGTATCACTGGAGCAGCGGGAGCGGCTCTTTGGTTTCAATTAATGGAGGAATCCCTCAGGAAGGAAATTGCTCCGATTTGGGATTAGTATAAAAATGTTTACATTGGTAGTGTAGAAATGGTAAAGGGGAAATTGGTATTTGAAATCTTTCATTTAAACGGTTTTTTCGTTCTGAACGTATATGGTCCAAGAACAACTCTCCATGTAACATAGTCGATAGGGACCAAATATACTTTGTTTTGACACAAGGCTATTAAATGAAAAGCCACATTCACAAATGGACCACAGGTCTACTTGACCTCTACACAGCTGTATGTTATTATGGAAGGTCTGGCAAACTCTGAGCAAGGGCGCTATTAATGCTAGTTAGCTAATCATCTGCCCCCAGTGCCTCTGAAAGCTGTCCGCTTTGGGAGACGTTTGAGTCAAGGTAGAAATACCTGTATAATGTACACGTCAGTAGGGATTAGGACTCTTGTAACTACTCTGCCACTGCACAGATATCACAGTTTGAAAACAAAACAGAATTGATGCCTGATGTGTTAGCCTTAAGACCATTGGTTGTAAAACGTGCGTACTAATAGCCTGTATTGGCATCATTGTCGGTCTGTAGTTGAAGCACTTGATTTGCAGTGAAATGATTTGAAGAAAAAAGTTGCAATATTCTGCCAAACCCTACAACCCTTGGTTCCCTGAAGGAAAACTTATCCTTGGCTACACCCAAATGAACATTTAAGACGTGATAAAGTGGTTCTTTCTTACAGTATGTCCACAAACAGAAAGGAGAGGAAAGCTGGGGTCTGACACAGAGGAACGTGAACTAAGCTCTGTTTGTTCTCCAACATGACACTCCTATATATAATTCGATGTATTTTTTTTACAATATGGGCAACTATGCACATTTCACTCAAACTGACAAGGGAGTATGTGGATGTTGAAAAATATTGAAACAGTAATTTTCTCTTCCAATAAGTCTGAATAATTGAGTGTCTAGTTTGTTGCTGGGAGGTATAAGGCTAACAATGAAGCTGATTCGTTGTCGTCATGCCAAAAGGCTAGCCTAGTCCAGAGACAACGTTACAGTACATCAATACCTCTTGATTGGCTAGCTGACTGGTTTGGTTAACAATTTAGTGACAATGCAATGTGCTCTGTCCTCATAAATCATGTCTGTAGATTAGCAAACTGTGGTTATGTGTTACAGATCCAGATTGATTTTTGAGTGTGGTGGTGACATCAGCTGCAACTTGTTGGCTGTTTGTGGGTCAGCATATAAGCCTGGAAGCTAAACAAACATGGATAGTACTGTTGTGAACAGTTGAGTGAGCAGTTGAGTTGAGAAATTCAATCCCATTCAATGTATGTTGGAAATGTAGTTTATTTGACTGCATTTTTTATACTCACAGAAAATTCACCAGCAGTTACTGAGTCAAACCAAACAAAAATGTATGAACTGTAAAAAAATAAAAGTAAAATACCAAACAGTGAAATGATGTGAAATGCTAATAGTTAATGCTAATAGTATCAACCATGTCACACAAACAAGGTAACAATGAAAGCATCGTAACTGCAAAAGCAGGAGTTTATTATCATAAAGGTGGAATGCATGCAAATAATGTAAACTTATACAAATGAGCAATAGGCGTAATGTGGTTCAGATATTATGTGATTATGTGTAAATATTTGCTCCAAATGATCCTAAACACCCTTGGAGCTTATATTCAAGTCATTACATTTTTTATTTAAAATATCAGTGTTTTTTTTTTTTCGGATAATACCACTTTAAATAATCAATGCATTGATTATTTAATGTTATTGTAGATAGCATATTCACAATTACTTTCCATTTATATTCCTCACTGTTAAGAATTGCAAGAGGGTGTCACCAATAAAACAATAAAGGTTAGCTTGTGATTTTAAACAAACATACCTAACTATTGAACTTGCAAATATCACTAAATTCAAAGCTAGGAAAGATTCAATTATCTGGTTCATAAAACCATAACGCCATCAGTTGCAGACACTGAGTTTTTAGGCAGCAGAAATAATAGACATTTGGATACATGATATAAAAAAAATATTTTATAAAATGCCAGTCATTATCATTTCTCCTATTTGGCATTATAAGCCTTATCTGAAGTACATCACAGACTACAACACTCCTTACCTGCAGGTATTTTACACAACAAGATATCTAGGGTTGCTACATTAAAAGCATTATGCTAAACATGGGAACATACAAGACAGACAACACATTGTATGATAAAATGATAAATACAGCCTGCTTATTTCAGCCACTGCATAATCCATTCTATCTGTATACATCTAGGCATACTTTAGACAAAATGTGCACATTTGGAATGTATGAAGTGTGTTTTCTTTTTCGTGGAATGTCTTGAAGTAACCTATTCATCTAATTGTTTAAATGTAAAAATGTGTTTAAACTTGAATTGTGTGTATATCTTTTTATGGTTATCACTTTAAGGCCTAGAGACTCCTTACGAAGCTGAATACTGTATAAGGGTTGACCTCATTATTATCAGTTGGAAAGTTCAGTTCCTTTAACACCTCTATTAATGAAACCATTGGAAGCAAAAGTTCTCAAAGTCCCCCTCCTCATATCCAGGGGCCCTGTTCTCTGAGCTCTTTGGACGTTTCATTTTAATGGCATGGGCCGACGTCTTCAAGGTCTTTAGGCGTTTTCGTCGAACATGATTTCTGAGGCCACGCGCAGGCAGTTGACCGACTCCACCGGCATGCTGGCCTGGGTGAGGTTGTTGCCGTCCAGACGCAGGTGCTGCAGGTGGGAGTAGTTGACGGGCCCGATGAACTTGCAGAAGCTCATGAGGTCAATCTCTACAGAAAGGAAACAAAGACAAATGCATCGTTTTGTTACTGAACCCAAAAAAGGGTTCCCGCTCGAGTAGAACTGCAAAATGTCGTCCCAACATGCAATTCAAGAGACAACGGTACTCTAACACCATTGTCACGACACAACAGCAAAACTACTTAGTAAAACCACCACAAACTGGATGAGGACGAGGTTGGGGCCGTGCTTACTGTTGATCTCGTTGGCCTGGAGGTACAGCTGCTGCAGCTGCTCGTTGATCTCGGGGATGGACTGCAGCTTGTTGAAGGACAGGTCCAGCTCCACCAGTGTGGACACGTTGAACACGCCGGAGGGGATCCCCGAGTCCACCAGCTTGTTGTGGGAGATCCTCAGGTACTTCAGCGCGGGCAGCTTGTTGAGGTAGCCGTTGGCCACGCTGTCGATGTCATTGTAGTCGGCGTACAGGATCTCCAGCGAGTTGGGGACGCCCGTGGGCAGCTTCTTCAGCTTGTTGTGGCTGACGTCCAGCGACAGCAGCCGCTTGGCGCCCTTGAAGGCACCCGACACGGACTCGGAGGTCAGCTCGTTGAACTGCAGGTTCACCGACGTCAAGTTCTCCCTGTTGGTGAGTTGGCCGGCGGGGAACTTGGTGAGCTTGTTGTGCATAATCTTGAGCTCCTCCAGCGCCTTGGAGGACGGGATGATGGGCTCCGTCAGCTGGTTGCTGCTGAGGTACAGCTTCTCCAGGGCGGTCAGCTTGTCGATGGTGCCCTTGGCCACCTTGCTGTTGGTGAGCAGGTTGTTGTCCAGGATCAGCCAGCGGAGGTCGGCGGTCACGTTGTCGAACACGCCCGCCTTGATCTCGTCGATCTGGTTGTTCTGCAGGTACAGGTACTTGATGCCCGTGGGCACCGGGGGGAAGGTCTTTAGCTTGCGGTTGTCGCAGTACATGGCGGTGGGAAAGCCGATGGGGCAGTCGCACTCCCCGTAGCAGTTGGGCCCCGACGGCCCCAGCAGGTTCGTGGGCATGTCGTAGTCGTCGTATTGGCACAGGGCCACGCTGAGCAGTACGGCCAGTAGCAAGGGCACACGGAGAGAAGACATGGCCTCTAGGGGGGCAGGGGAATAGATGAGCAAAAGAGGGGTGGGAGTGGGAGACAGAGCAGAAAAACAGCTCATTTTTCTAGCATTGAAGACGTCCATGAGAAGATAGTTAAATTCATGTTGTTTCAATGTGATCAAATGTTGGATGTACACTCGTTTTTAAAGTTTCAAAACAGTTAAATTGCCCGATGGAAAAATTGTTAGACGAGCAACTGAAAACAACGTAGGTAGACACATCATTGTTAACCACAGCTGAAATACTGTACTCCACCGCACACAAACACACACCCACGCACCCACACACACACACACACACACACACACACACACACACACACACACACACACACGCACACACGCACACACAGTTGAACCAGAAACTCCATCGACCACTCCCCCAAAGCCAACTGGAAAAAACTGCTACGTATACAAGGGAACCAAATATTTAGTATTATATAAGGAATTTGTGTGGCATGGCATGCAAGTCAACTCCAATACACGGTGAACCCTAATGCGCACCCCTTTCCTCACTTCATGAACCTGATAAAAATGTAGAGCATGAGTTAGCAATTACCCTGGTAATGCATAACAGATGTGTCAAGCATTTTTGTTCTGTCAAAGCATGGGCTGAGGAAATCAACTGTAGCCCTTTGTCAGCAAAGCATCTGGCAAACTCAAAGGCTTATATTACTCACTTGCAAGGACTTTCATCTAAAGCTAGGCTTTATCATGCAAATATTGGCTACATTGTGGAGTTGTGCAGAAATTAGGCTCGATCTTAGAGCCAACTTGCAAAGCTCCACAGAGCCCAGACTCATCGGTCTCACATGCAAAATATCCCCACGCTAAAACAAAACATAAACACGGAAGACAGACATCCAGAATCAAACTAACAAAAACATATCATGCATGCAAGTGCGATTATCTAGGGTTATCTTCCAAATCCAACTCCTCAAGCATGCCTTTGCAATTTGTCTCAGTTGCTGCTCAGGGTTCCTGCTGCCGGTCCCCCTGCAGGACCAGGGAACACGGACGCCCCTGCGCGCCCATCCCTGCCCTGAGACCCTCGACAGAGGCAGAGGCCAGTGATCCATCCTCCTCCCACACTACGACCCAGAATGCCCGACCGAAAAGCAAAAAAAAAAAGATGAATAATCAAACAGGAAATCCCAAATCCTCCCCAACATGCGCAGGCTTACCTGTGGTCGTCGCTCCTTATGTGTGGAGGAGATGGAGGGCCAGTAGGTAGTGTGGTGTTCAAACAGTAGGCAGTCTCTGGAGGAAAGGAGAGGGAGCGAAGGAGAGAAGGGGAGGAGAGAGAAAGAGAGCGAAAGAGAGAGAGGGAAGGGGAGGCAGATGGAGAGACATAGACAGAAAGAGAGAGAGAGAGAGAGAGAGAGAGAAAAGGGGGGTAGTGAGAATTGGAGGGGAGGTTTTTCCGTGCAGCCATAATCATCATCATCACTTACCGTAAGTCGAGGATGTCTTGGACAGGAATCAGTGTCAGATCCTTGGGTGCTGGTGTGGCGTGAACAGGTGCAGTGTTGCACTCTGGGATGCTGGAAATCTGTCCCTGTTAGTGGACATGACACGAGTCCGCTGTGAAGGCTTTATAGCCTCTGAAGACTACCACTGACCGACTCACAACTCTACCTTTTTCCCCACAAACATTCCTCCTCCTTGTGTAAACCTACCTAAACAACTACTGTGAGTCACGACCGCGGTCATGAAAACAACTGAAAGGCTTTTGCTTGTCGAAAGAGTCAAAATGCTGAAACATCTGATGAGTATGTGGAAAACGTTGAAACAATATCTGGACACATTTTATTGTGGCCCCCAGATGCTGCAGTTATTATGCAGAGAACTGTTTGGCGTGAAAAATGAGGCCTTGGAAAGTTTGACGCTTGAGCAACGGAGCCAGGGAAAAGTTACATAACACCCCAGGCTGACTCGCTCCTGGCTTCTTCTTTGTATTCTCTATATTTCAATCTTCTTCTCTCTTTCTTTTTTCTTCCACTCCTTATCGCTTCTGCCAGGACAAAAGGAATGGAAAATTAACAGATGCATGTCCAATGCTTCCCATATGTCGGCACAGTAGATCCTTTCAACTCAAGTCAGAGACGCTTCTAACATGACTTTATAGCTCATCCAAGACCCCCGGGCCGCCCCGGGCCCCCCCCACGCGCCCGGGCCCCCGCACGGGCCCGCCGGCGGGCCCCCCCCCACCCCCCGCGCCCGCCGCCCCCCCCCCCGCCCCCCCCCCCC
>JAOPJL010000078.1:13620593-13631739 GCA_027123545.1 Trisopterus esmarkii | reverse complement strand
ACACACACACACACACACACACACACACACACACACACACACACACACACACACACACACACACACATATACATACAAAGGAAACCATTGCTAGACCCACAGAGTTTACACCTCCATGGCAACAGAACTTCTACTTTAAGGAAAGCATCTCAAAGTTGACATCCCATCCTGTCAGGGAGACACAGGTGGGAGTTTGAGGTGGGGGGGGGGGTATGGTGTACAAACACAGCTGTCTGGCCAATCAGAGGCCTGGCCTCAGGGCGTTAATTAATTATGATTTGATGGTTTTAAAAGTAATAGGTCTGTTGGATTTAGTTCCTTTCAAAGTAAAGGTGTGTCATTTGCACTAATGACCACTCTTGTGCACTGCCAGTCGTGTGGGCCCGGCAGCCTCTCTGTCACTCAATAACATCATTGCCTGACCTTTATTTATAAAAACAAGCTGAACAAACACAGCTTTCTGATGGCAGAGGGGAATAGGAGCAGTGGTGATGTCATTGTGGTGTTAAGAGGGGAAAAAGGCCAGGAATTGTTAGCTAACTATTCTGTCTATTACGTTTAACTTTTGGGCCAGGTACCATTTATGTTTTAGAAACATCTGGCTAAGGGATAAATATGTATCAGATAAACTTTCTCATACTGGGTTTGTTTGTATTTGCTGGCTTTTATTTTGTGACTGTTGCTCCACTTCCTGCTGTTTCTGTTCAAGAATGTTCCAAAGACAGACGAGGTATCTCACGTCACAGATAAAAACATCGCAAATCCTAATCTAATCTAAGGGAACATGCACTGCAAAATTGGAATGAGTTTTTCCGTCACACTTAAATTTATCCCAATTAGTCTAAGAATCGTCATCATTAAGTCTACCATGTAGTATTGTGCTTGTAAGTAATTCTTTCTATTGATTACATATTGCCACATTCATTCTGGTGACCGGAGGGGAGTCAATAAAAATAATCATTGAAACGTTTTGACTAAGTTCACAAAAATCTATTCCAGACTTTGGCGTTCCCAAACCATTTGTCTTCTTGTTGTCGAAACACAACACATTTGCCAGAGTCGTTCTGACTCCAGCCAGTAGTACATGTACACGTACATGTACTACATGTACACGTACATGTACTACTACATGTACACGTACATGTACTACTACACAGACGTAGAAGAAATATTTCATCCTTTCACTTGGGAAGAATTACTAATACAAAAAAATGCTTTGGATATCAATGTGTTTTCCAATGCTATGGGCACACCATGCATCAATCCAAAATACCTGAAGTGTACTAATGAACTCTGTAGAAGTTAAACATGGTTTGCAAAGGCCACATTGTGTGGGCAACATGGTAAGATAATGATAACCCCATGACTGTTACAAATCAAACGTGAATGAGGGGAGATGTCAGCCTTATGGAAATTGCAGATTTTCTAGACATGAGGAATAAGCAATTCAAGCTTCATCAGATGGTGGGCACATGCACTTCTATCGAAAATAACCCGACTTTGGAAGAGGCACTGTTGGCACGTATAGTCTGTACTGAAAACAAGGGCTTAGGAAAGGAAGCAAAGCTAGGACCTGGTCTGGGAGAAAGTGTGTGTCGAAGGTTCATTTCAGGTTAGAAAGAAAACATTGATTTGGGATTAATCTACAGAATTTGGCTCTGGATGATTCTTCAATGTTTTCTCCCTGAGCATCTTACTTTCCACATTGGTCTGTTCTTCATTATGGAGTCGGCCGACGCCAGCCAAACGCTTTCTCCACTGCCAAACAAAGTAGAGGGCGTTCCAAAAGTCTTCTAGGATTATGAAGCTAGCTTGATATGGCGTTTGCCAAGCAATTTATACAATAGTCTCCAAATGACTCTATTGTATAAATTGTCCAGTCTCAAAATGATATGCTATGGAAGAAAAGAGAAGTTAAAGAAAGGACACAAGCTGCCGTGTATTGCGTGGTACAGTAACATACAGTAATGTAAAGACTAATTCTGGTTTAAATGTACCAGTATGTGTAAACCAATATAAGTGAGTCTATTCCTCTTTGTTTTACATTGTTTGGCAACACTTAATTACAGAACTTATGAAGCTTGCATGGCACTTTTCCTAAAACAGTACTCAGACGCTTTATAGAGTGATCACAAAGGTATAATAACTTAATTGGTACCTGTAAAGGACAAGAAGGAAGTTTAAGAGCTTCCTCCTCAAAGAGGAATCATGAAAAGGAGGGAGGGGCGAAAAGGGAAGGAGGTCCCCTGATGAGTGAAAGCTGGAAATGAGGGGTTTTCCCACTGGGATGGACCACACACACTCACACGCATGCACGCACACACGCACACACGCACACACGCACACACACACGGACACACACTCATGCACACACACCCGTGCGCACACACACACACACACACACATTCACTCCGTAGCTAAGGGTAACCCCTAAACCACATCTCCACTTCCTGATTAGGAGGATGAATAACAATCACAACAACAACAAGGACAATGGCTGTAAGTCATGGCTCCTTCATGGGTGTAGTGGATACTGATAAAAGGTATTGTTGCTGGATGCTGGGTGGAGGGTGGAGGTGGGGGTGATGGAGGGCTATGAGAGGAGGGTCGATTGAAGGGTTGGAAAGAAAATGCTATTCTCTATTCATGGACTGCTCCGATAGTCCACCGGGTGTCTTTGGATAAAGTTTCAGCTGTATTCACCAGGCAAAGAGAGCGTCACTTTTGGAACAGAATAACCAGTGACAAAACAAGTGACAAAACCATTTTTAAAAACGTGACACCGAATTGCGGCAGGAAGGTTCCAGGTGCAGCGCCGTAGCATGTGACGTATACACCACATACTCATGAACCTCCCAATATGCCTTTAGCTTTTTTTTCTGTTTGGTGGTTGCTCGCCCTCAGCGTGATGTGCCACGGTGCTGGTCGCGACGCCGGTGGTCCCGTCGGGGGGGCCTCATCGGACAGCAACCCGAGTTAACTTTGGTGTTGAGCCCTGCTATCCCAGAGCTGTTCAGGAGCAACATCGTCCCTCTGGAGACGGGATCCTGAACACGGGAGGGTCAGCCTATGGGGGAGCAGCATGGATCCGTAATATCTGTGTGCTGCCTCCAAGCAAACCGCTCAGACCTCTCTAACACCTTGGGAGCGTTTTCTAGAAGGTGTGGAATCCAGCAGCCCGGTTTTAAATCAAGACCAGGCTGGGAACAAGAAGAAGAAGAGGAAGAAGAAGAAGAAGAAGAAGAAGAAATGGAAGAAGATAAAGTCTTTCAAGTGTACTCCTTCACTGTCTCTAGGGAACACCACCAGAAAGCTGCACCAGCTTACCTCTGCATGGATTGGAAGATTACGCTGTTTTCGTGTGCAGGGCAATTTGAAGCATTAATAGCCCCTGCTAACCACTATGCTATGTGTTGATTTGTTCTGCCACAACAGAAAACAAAACCATTCTCCTTTAGTATTTCTTAAAATAAGATCTGCATGAAATGAGCCTGGATCTGGTCCAACGTCAGCTGAACAGGTACACAGTTTAATTATACGGTCTGAGCACCAGCTCGACCATCCAGCCGGGTTTAGACGGAACGCCGTGCGATGATATAAGTGAGGCTAATGTAAGAGGGTTGAGGAGGAATTTGGCATCACTAGAAATAAGTTGTCGTGACAACAGATCTTGTCTCGCTTGCATTTTCCACAGCTTGGCCTCATGCCAAATCGAAAATAAGATAAAGGGCGTGAATAAATATAAACTCTCAATCTGAGTTTTCTTCAGATTGCATAAGTGTTGGGTGACTGTACAGTAGGATGAATTTAGATATTGACATAACATCTCAAGCAACAATTATCTTTTTATATAAGATAATATTGTTTATAGTTGTTTTTCTCTGATAAATTGGTTCGGTAAAGGCAAAAGGTAATACAAAATAGCAGAAGTAGTAATAATTGCGAGTGATATTACAACTATTTTACTGTGTTATTGTTCCAATGCCAGAGTCAGACTGATTGGTCCTTAGGGCCGGGTGAGGCTGCACACCTGTTGAAACATTGAGCAATCAGTTTGCAAAGGTTAAAGCCGCCATCACCACACAGCCTCAGGGAGATGCATGGCAACATGGACAGCCAGCTCCTGTATCATCGTCTACAAACTTTTACAATGAACCAGATTTTCCACCCTTTGTCCTTTTCTGGAGGAGCCCAATAAAGTCACCTAGGTGGAGTGTGTCAGCCACCTAGGTGACGTGTAGCACTGTCCTTGCTGCAGTATTATACTGAATCCTAACGCAGATGGGGTGGAATGCGCCGGTCACTCCAGAGACCTCACTCCTGGGATATCAGGTATGCAGCTGAGGAACACATTACCAGACAGTCATTAACCTCAGCGTAAATCCCGGCCTGATCGCTGATCTCTAGCACTGCGTAGCCTGATCTCTAGCACTGCGTGGCCTGATCTCTAGCACTGCGTGGCCTGATCTCTAGCACTGCGTGGCCTGATCTCTAGCACTGCGTGACCTGATCTCTAGCACTGCGTGGCCTGATCTCTAGCACTGCGTGGCCTGATCTCTAGCACTGCGTGGCCCGCAGCCATTGGACGGGCTCGGTCGATGTGTACATGGCGTCCGATCCCACGCGCCGATGCTTGATGTGGAAATCAGTAACAGGAAGAGCGTTGGACACAAGGGCTTTGGAAGAAAATGGTGTGCAGGTCAGGAGTTTTAAGTGGAAAGACTTAAAGCATGGCTCAATAGTCTCACTGAGGAAGTAGAAGCAGCAACGTATGGTGACTCACAGGAAAACCAGGGAACACTTGTCATGCAACGGCCAAATGATGACATGGACAGATGTCGCAGAGCGCACGCGTAAAAGACGTGCATGGATACATGCACGTATACACACACACACACACACACACACACACACACACACATGCAGGAAACATATTAGGCAATATCTGAGGAATGTTCTAGTCCATTTGAGGCTATCTGTCTTTGGACACTACGGCGGTTCATTTAAAGGGCGGTTTTTTATGGGCCTTAAATGCTACTTCACAACAAGGAGAGATGCTTGTTTGCATGAGAAATCGTTAACAAAAAGACAGAAATGTTCTGGGATAAAAAATAATGGTGTTCTCTCATATTCTGTGGGCTGTAAATGATCCTTGCTTCCTGGTTATGGAGAGTAAGATATTGTAAGCAAAAATAAATAAGGGTTTGAATGTTTTTCTTGACGCGGTTGTGAAATAAACACAAGATACACTATCACATTTGCATTCATGTCCTTTCAAGTCCTGCACAGCTTTTAGCTACGACGGATTGAACTGGCTTCTCGGTTATCCACAGTCACCACCACCGAATGTTCCTGGTGTGCTTATTGCTAGCAGACCACAGAATTGCATCTTGATGTTATCACTGACCTAGAAAGGTATTTGTTTTGCACAACGGAAATCACATTGATCCAGTGGAAATTTGGTATTAACCATCTTACCCAAGAGCGCCTTTGGTCTGGTTCACAACAATGCAGCCTATTCATAGACTCGTCCGCAAGCGCATGTTAGAAGGAATTAGCTGATTGAATGAAAAAAAGTAAGCTGAGACCTGTATTATGTCACCTTTTCTGTGCAGACGTCAATTTAGGTAGAAATGTTTTCAATCGTGAGCAGTATCCTCCAGTGGTCTTATGTTGCCGTTATTTATATGTCTGTGTTCATATAAAATGCTCTTTAAAACAAATGTTTTTGGTCTTTGTTAGTGGGAACCCAATACCTTGATAGTAATCTAAATTGAAAGCGCCTGGTAACCCACTTCACCAGTCTAAACACTTCCTCTGTGTATTTCGGGGCCTGTGGCACACCAGACAAACTCTCAAGTAGACAGAGAGAACGTTTTGTTCTGGTCCTTTAAAAGGTGATCGTTCACTGTTCTCCAGTCTCCTCTGCCATTCGTTAGCAATCCCACTTTTCTTCTTGAGACTTTTAAATAGTTTTAAATAGACTTTTACATGTTAGCATATTGCCATACAACAGATCCCTGTCAGCATGTTACAGAATGTAACATGACTTTGGAACTTGACAACAAAAACTAATTTTAGCCCTTTGACTTTGGTTTTTGTTGTTAGCAGAGTTACCAGGCAGCATTTGTCGTTGAATATGCTACTGTGTTCCAATCATGTTCACTCTTAGCCACCTTATTCCACGACCATTCTCTTTCCCATGATTCATAATGGCCGGCCGGTTTTCTATTTCCCGTCGAGTGCTGTTTACATAGCGGCTAGCACATTTGCACCGCTAGCACATGGTTACAGCAATAGTTACAGTTACAATAGTTACAGTATATATTACATTAGGCCAAAATGGCAAACGGAGCACAACCTCGTCCCCTCACTAAAGTACTACCAGCTACGCATTCTCCCTTCTAACCGTTAAATGGGAAACCGGAAATGGGAAACCGGACTGGTCATCATGGCGGCGCGCATTGTTTAGCCTGGAACAAGGTGGATTCAGTTAATGAGGTAACCATAGTTACTATCTCCATCCTAGCATATCATCCATTTTCTCTCACTGAATTGGACTACAGTCAATGGATTCCAAGACTCACCAGGGATGGATATTGGATTGAAGCCACCAGTGGCTCACCATACTCCATGTGGTGATATTTCATAGTGCTTGGAACAGAGTGTTCTGGACAACAGGAGACAACACCTCCGCCCGGGACCTAGGTGGGGGCGGTGGGGGTGCAGGAGCATCTGCAATGTGTCAGCTACATGATTTGCGGATGATTAAGTTAACATCGCAACAACTTTTGTTTTTTGCCGACATTGTTTTTCAGGAAAAACAAACACAAAGGCGACGGTGATAGAAGCCAAGATAGAACGAAAGATAGAGTGTTTATGTGGAGAGCAGAAAGCAGAGGCAGAACCAGTTGGCGGAGCTCAATTAGGTGTTGGCCACATCTGTTCGGATCCAGTCCGATGAGAATTCATCGTGTGGTTGCCGGAAAACCCAGTCACTGCATCGGGTGGATGCAGTGCGGTCAAACCCTTCCGTGCTCCCACACAACCCATCTGAAAACCTTTGAATAGGTCTCGAAAACTTTCCAAAGCAGTGCATCACTCTCTCTTGTACTCAATAAGTCTTGCTGGGGTTTGTCAATACCCTGGTTCATTGGCCCAACAGAGGCCAAATCCTCTGTAGGAAATGAATGGATGGGTGGGAAAGATTAAATGTAACTTTAGGAGGCCACATTCTTCGGCCTGGTCGGTTCTGGTCCAGTAGTGGTGTTGGACTGGTAGCTATGGGCTTGGATATTTTCTTTTTATTGTTCTGGAGCCACCAATGGGTCGTGGGATCAGTGTGTTTCTGTTGGATCAGGTTGTGTTTGTCTCAAAGTCTGCAAGCATTCATTCCACATAGTTCACATTTCCAGTACTCAAGCTTGTGTTCCTTTATGCAGACTGTCCTCCCTTTGCAAAGGAGAGAAAGAGAGAGATTGGGAGAGAGGGGTGTGGTAAGTGCATCCACCCCACCTACCCGCTCACATCCCTAGGGTCCTGTAATATTTAGCAAATGGCAGCAACACCGACTTGCCGCACCTCGTAAATTTGACGAATGCAAAAAATAACTTTATTACTTAATACCTAGAAGTGCCGAGGCCCCCGTTTTGACTAACGCGGACAAAGGACTGGTGGGTGTGCATGTGAGGTAATTGGAAACACAAACAGACGGTGACTATATGTTCCATCGGTGGACACAACCCTGTCACACGACAACACACTCTCCCCTTCAATACACCAACCGATCCGTCATTCTGGAACTTTAGCCTCAACATAGCAAATGCAATTTTTTGCAACGTTTATTATTGTAGCATTTTCTCGTTTCTCTTATTGTCTCCTAGCGGCCCCTCCGTGGCCAACTCGACTGGTGCTGGAGCTGACTCCGACATGGGAGGGGATCCAAGGTCCGGAGCGTCCAGCGAAGTCTGGAGAAAGTTAACAAAAGCAGCGGTTTGTTAGAGCTGAGTCACCAGAGAGCATCTTGGTTTCATCACTGAAACCAAGATGGTTTGGTTCAGAGTCAACCCTGAAAACATAGACGCTGAACAATGTGTGCCGATTAGCTGTGCCCAAGACAGAGGGCCAGAAAATCAAATGAATCCATACCTCATGCGTGTCAGTTCATGATACATTCACCACCATTATTTGTTAAAGTGATAGGAATGTATGAACCACTGTCGGATAGCATTTAGCATGAAGCTGGAGAAGTCCCAGACACTTTGAGCAGGTTAACCGGTACATGCTAGCCCTTTAGTAGCTCATATAGCAGCTACCAGCCCCGGGCAGGCTGCGTGGCAAACGCATCAACAACGAAATGGAAAAACGTGTAAAAAAAAACCCCAAAAAGTTGCACACAATGTCTGATCAAATCCAAAGCAGGTGGTAGGGTTTGTGAGCTCTGTTTCTCAGCATTGTTATTCGTTTTGGAACCATATTTCAGTATTTTATTAATGACTTGGGAGAGAACCATATAACACTGTTCCTGGAAAAGAGACTGGAACGAAACTGCTTGATTTGTTGTTTTTTCATTCTTAACTCAAAACATGGCCTTAATGCCTTGGTGTGTAGGCCTACTAATATTTGACTATATTACAACGAAGAAAGACAATTCCCATGTTGGAAACCACAGCTGAGTTTAATCAGATGCTGTGTATTCTTGATGATAACCTTGTGTTGTGTTTCCTTGGCGGCAAAAAGGATCTCACCTCCTTCTGTGATTGGACATGGAGCACTAAATACTCCGGGGGTGTTGCCAGGCAACTTACATTTCACCAATTAACTCTGAACACTACGTCTGACCCAGTGCTCCCCCCTGACGACGAGACAACAGCCCCGCTTCACAGAGCCGACGTCGTTGGGCAAACACAGGTGCTGCTCGTAACCCTCCTTTATTGGTCTGCACCTTTTCACGCTTTGGGGCAAGGTGTAGAGTCATGTCACGAATCTGAGGGGTAACCATGACGACTCAAATGCATTCTAACCGCCACCTGGGTGGGTGAACGGAATCCACGCACAGAAATAACAGCATCCTTTGCCATAGACTCCAAAGATTCTACAAGGATTACAGATTCCTTGAATCAGATTACAGATTCAAGGATTACAGATACACACAATGTGAATTACATGTATTTTACTATATATAGTACAGAGATAATCATGTTAGTGTAGATGTAGTGAACCATAGTGGTGTGAAGGTATCTGTGTATGGTGTGCATGTGTGTGGGTGGGTTACTACGCCGTCTAGACTTGTCTGCTCTTCATCAAAGTGCAACCACACACACACACACACACACACACACACACACACACACACACACACACTTACGTGGCGTGGGACAGGTGAAGCTGTTTCACTCTCTTCACACCTCACACCCGTTGTTGTTGTTGTTTGGTTGAGGTAGTTTCAAAGTAAAGGTACCGTGGTATGCAACCTGTGATGCTTTGGGACCTGGGAGCGAGAGGCATATACATAAAACAAAGGTCTGCTGACTTAATGCAATGTGGTTGATACTGTTTATTTGGATGGTTTTTAATGTGCTGTTTCGTCAGTTCATTCTGTATGTGTTCAAAAACACATTTTTGTGTTAAAAAGAAAAGAAAACGTGAAGTTTCTGAAAAACTGCAAAAAAAAAATAAAACGGATAACTTAAATATTTCGACACTGTACATGCAATATTCAGTGCCAACTTGATGGTGCTTTGAGAACGTCCTCTGTCCAGGTGTGTGTGTTCGATGCATTTCGTCTTTGCTGATCCCGGGTCCCTCCTGCATGGCCAGAGTCTCCCCTCTCCCTCTCGGCTATGCTAGCCTGTATGCGCCTGTATGAGCGCCAACGATACACATGGGTATTATGCAGGGGCTAGGTGTTCAGACAATGATAAATGACCACACACACACATACACACACACACACACACATACACACACACACACCTTACTGCTCTTGCTAGTGGACAGCTGTTCCTTGCCCATATCCACTGCCACTGCTCCACTTCACACTAAATGTTGACACCAGCCTATGGAAGTGGGGTGAACGACGAGTTTAATCATTGGGTGAGAGGCTCAACACTGCCTGGTTCCACTCCCTCAACCACCACGTCCTCATCGTTAATGTCACATCATGCATCTGATTGGAGTTGTGGCCCAGGCACCTGGTTGTGTGGTGATCCCTATCAAGGACGTGGCCTTTATTGACCCGTCTTGATGAGGGTCCGTGTGTGTCCTTCCAGGAGCTGTGTGAGCTGAACGCAGACACACCTGTCAGCTCAGGTTTCGACCAGGCCTCGAACTCCTCCGGTCCAGAGCCAGGGACCAGCACGCCTCTTGACGGAGGAGCTCGGACGGAGCTGACGTGGAAAGCCAGTTCTTCTAGAGGCCGCTACACCAGCAGCAGACAGCAGGTGAGCAACTGATTCCCCAACTCTTCCCCTCCCTTCCACCTCCAGCCAGGGCCTCCAGGGTTGGTTACGGCCGGTCCTCCTCTCCCCAGACACGAGGCACCCTCAAGTCAGGTGCTGACACGCCCTTATGCCATCTATCCCTTTAGGATGAGGGCTTGGCTCAGCTCATCAGACCTGAAACAAAGGGGAGCATACTGGAAGAGCTTGTGAGGGTCATGTGTGGTTGATCAGAAAATCCCCCAGTCTTTGTCCTTCCCAAGTACGCACACATACACACACACAGACCCACACACACACACACACTGACGCACACAGAGATCAACCGCCAGCTGTGAGCGCAGCAGCGAGTGCCGCGGGTTTCACGCATGCCTGGGGTGCAGCCACCAGCTAATTTAGTGCTTCACTAGTACCCATCATCAACAGGAAGGAGGAGAGCTTTGATCTCCATCCGGCTCCTCTCATTGCTTTGGCGGGGAATGCTTGGAGGAGGTGGCCTTGCATGGTCCGAATCTTGACCTAAAGAAGCGTCAGTCTTAATTCTGACAATCTCCTTGTCTTTTTCATTGCCAGGGACACACGCATACACACACAGTCACAGGTAAAAATGTGCAGGCACACATGCACGGGCTAACCCTAACACACACACACACACACACACACACACACACACACACACACACACACACACACACACACACACACAC
>JAOPJL010000078.1:13559691-13567191 GCA_027123545.1 Trisopterus esmarkii | reverse complement strand
ACTGCTGTTTCATCAGAAGGAAACGCCAGGGCAATTGACTTGACTTTGGCTGATGGAGGTTTCTTGAGCAAGTCATTAAATATTGCAAATCACGTACGGCGAAAGGGATATTTAAACCGTCAAACCTACATTTAGTGATACCTCAAAACAACATTTATTGGATTTACAAATGTGCTGTTCAGATATTTAAATATCAAAGAAGTATTCCGGCATTTGTCGATGAGTCAAAATCTTTTGACGAAACACAAAAGTTTTGGTGCCACATGCGCCACATTCTGCTCCACACAGGACGGCCGGCCCATGAGCCATGGGGATCTCCTTCACTAACACAAAAAAAAACGTTTGGACAGAATACTGGGAGTTCCAGCTACTCTGATCTGATGAAAAAGTAGAACACAGAAGGAGTAGAACATCGTATTCCCACCCTAGTTTTACAACAATAAAATATAAAACATTTGACAAGCCCGCACATACTCCTCAGAGATTCTTTGTAAAGGTAAATCCTGCCCGCAAACACAAGTCCCTCAACTACCCTCAATCACCCCCCCTCCAACTCCAACCCGCCCTTCTGGTTCTTACGTTTCGTCCAGCCCCCCTCAACACAGTGAGCCAATCGAAGTCCTTCCTTTGTCCGCCTGCTGCTAAGCAACCTGGAGAAAGACCTGGCCAGGATTGCAGTCTTTATCTGAGCTCTGGGCCGTGCGGAGTCAGCAGGTTTGTGGGAGAGCTACATTGTGCCTCGCTGCCCACCACACCGTCACCAACAGTGGGGTGGGCATTCTATTGAGTCTGTGTGAGGCTGGCCCTCCCTCCCTCCCTCCCGTTGCCATCTGCCATGTCCTTTCATGCAGTCGGTGGAGGCTTTTGCCCGGTCGTCTGAGTCTGAATTTGTTTGTGTTAACATCACTTTGGAACTCGGGATGGCAATGGTTTGCGAAAATACTTGAGCCGACATCTGTGTTTATGGTTGGCTTTGATTGAACGTGTTCAATTCCCAACAAATCCACTAATGTACTTTGAAATAATAAAGCAAAATTGATGTGAATAATTCTTTGCTTTTTCCAAGCATGGTTAAACTCCGAGGTCATTGTCATCCAAGAAGTGAAGCAGATGTGTTTAATGAAATCTGTGATGAGTTCTCCGAGAAGGACCTGGAAGCCTAGGAACCTGAAACAAGTTGGCAAAAGGAGGTAGAATTCCTGACGTCTCCACTGACCGAAGGAGGGAGGCCTGGAGGTTCTCCAGTTGTCCAGCCATGGTGACTCATTTAATTTACTGGCACGAGAGGAGCAGGTCAGAATTCCATGTGGCAACCACAAAAACATGTCTTTAGTGTGAAAGCGGTGGATTCTCTGCAAGAAGCAAGGCTGACATACAGCACAGCATGGGAGACTAATCTGAATACACTGCTTTTAATTCATTATCGATTACAATACTGCCATAAGAACTAATTCTCAAACACTAGTTTACTGTCTAGGTAAGAGTCTTCTAATCCAGGCTGTAATTTCATGCGCTCAATTAATCCTGTGATTTGTCGTCTACAGCACTTTATTTCATGGCTCTCAAGTTAACAGCACATGGCCAAATTTCAAAGTCATTTTAAGGTGCTCTATAAATATACATTGATCTTTACTTCTGAATTGTAAGGCTTGAGATAGGACGCATGAAACGGTATATGTTGCCAAGATAGGAAATCTTTTTATTACAGAGAAAAAAAAAAGTTTTCTTCCAAAATATAGAAATCTGTACAACTTCCGCACAATCAATTTACATGAACTGTACAAATTTACAGCAGTTCATCACAATATACCCAAGGAAAAGAAAATGAACACAATAAAGATGTACTGACATGAGATCACAAGATAAACAACTTTTCATCTTGGGTAAGCTCAGTTTTTTTTCTATTTTCTGGTTTTGTACGTGAATAAAAACAAACGAAGGATAAGTCTATGAGTACAGATCATGGAAACCGATAGGTATATATAATATTTTTTAAACCAACGAAACTTTGGTCCTTGCTAACACTCCCGTCACAAATGGCTTCAATTACGAAAAAGAGTTCAGTGTTAAAAGATGAAATACAAAAAGGAATACACCTTTAACACCTAACGATAGCAATTATTGGCACTTCCCATGTGTAATGTTATGTACTCTACCATTTCTTGTACAATTACAATACATTCTACAATATGTAAAACACCGCAAATGTGAAAGTGGCAATAATTTAGCTCATGGATGACAAGATTGACAACTACAAAACAAAAAAAAAAAAGACTATTCCCTTCCCATTTCATGTCTTAACATACAATTTTCCATAAGAATATGAATGTCCGAGGCCTGAGTTTGGCAATACATTCCATGAGACCCCTTGCGTCTCTAGACAAATGTCACACAACTTCCACTTGACATATTTTAGTGCATTTTTATGTGCTATTTTTTACTTCTGACTATGCAAAAAGGACTCTGGCAACCAGTCTGAAACCCATGTCCAAACTAGTTGAAAGGTTGCCATGTTATTATTATGATAGAAGACTAAAAATAATGCCTTTTCTGGTTGCTGTAGCCCCGAGAGGGCATTTGGATTAATTTCCATATTTGTTGGATTAAAGCGTGCTCAATTAAAAGTGGGCTAGATTACCGTGCTCAAAATCCTCTTAACAAAAACAGGGAAGGGGGGCGGGTGGGGATGGGACATTTAGAATTAAAAATAATCTACCAGTGTGACCATGAAATACACTTAGAGAAATTTGAGACCAGAGGACAATCTCACATTGAAAATATAGACCAATTTTAAAACACCTTGTTGAATATAGTAAAAGCTACAGTGGAGCAACGGGGTTTTAAAACCGAATCCACTGCTGAAACAAAACATCAGGGCCCCTGTCCCGGATCACCCCCATCCATCTGGCCAAATTCACTGCCTTTCACAGACCGCTGGAGGGAGGACCAGCCTAAGGGAGCAAGGAGGGGGCCACGGGTTGCAGTGTGTCTGACCATGGCTTTTACCCATGGTCCTCTTGGGCTTAGTGGAGCTTAAACACCCATTGGTCTGGCGATGACTAGTGACCAAAGCTGTCGAGACAGATAAACCCCCCCCACCCCCAGCGGCTACGGCCTTCAATGAAAACCCCTGCACCCGCCCCGTCTGCTGCCGGTAGCATGGAACTGGGACACAAACCCCGGACAGTCATCCTTTCATTTGTGTGTAAACAAGTTCGCTGCCTGAAACCTCAGTATTTAAAATGCAGCAAAATCCAGTGAGATGATGAAAGATTAACAAAGACCTAGTACCCCCGCTCTAAAACCACATCGTTACCCCGTGTTCGCCCTTTACCTGCCCCCCCCCGCCCCCCCACCCGCAGTGCTGCCTGAGCGCGCCGGGCGCGTGTGCTGGTTAATACCCACCACTGCCCAGGGAGGGCAGAGGGTTCTGGCCCGGGAGGGGTCGTCAGACCGGCTCAGAGAGGAGGCTGGAGGGATTGTAGCTGCCCTGGACGAGAACGCCCGGCCCCTGGCCCCGCCTCTGAGCCACTGACCTCCCCTCCCCGCCTTCCTTACCCAGCTCCCTGGGGTGCTGGTAGATGATATGTGTCACATTAGGTCCACCTGTATCCACGTGGGGTGGGGTGGGGGGGGGGGGTTGGCTAGCGGCATGCTGGCTGCTTATCGACCGCACAGGAGGTCTGGGTATTGGGGAGGGGGGGGGGGGGGAGGGTGACGTCATTTGAGGCACTCTTTAGCCCCAGCAGGCTGGATCACAGGGGCCTGCGTGTTGAGGATCCCGACAGGCCCCAAAAAGGTTGGCGACACTAGAGGTCAGCGTAAGGCAGTGAACCTCCACTGCACGATAACAAACACGGGTCCTAGTTCTGCATCCTAACTACGCAGCGGGGAGCCGACTCGTCCCAGAGGGGTACTAGTCGGGCTAATCTCTGCACAGGCTGTGCCCCAGACCTCCTTTTGGCCGGCCTCACGTTCACCACGCCGTACAGAGCTTTCCGCAATCCCCACGAAACCATCAGCACGGGTTTGACTGGGAGGCGACGCAGCCTATCCCCGAGACTATCAGCACCGTGCAACCAAAGGGAGGACCAGAACTGTATGAACGGCACCGAAACCACTCGCCGACGCAGGGATCTGAAATGTTCACAAATACAGTGTAAAAAAAAACCTCCAACCCCTTTCTGCTTAATACACATAACCCAACCCCAGCATAGTCGCTACAGTTTGGGCGCATAGCTTACAAACCAGGGCAAGTAATACGGCATGAAAAGATGACATTCGAGTGAATGGAATGCAGGCGATTTCCCCTCAAAAAAGTACACATCCCACACAATCTAACGTCAAAGTGCATTCAATGTCAATTCAGACAGGGTCGTGTGACCAAAGACAGGATGGACCCAGATTTGCGTCAATAGGCAGGGGGGGGGGCCTCCCTTATGCTACACTTTGAAATTTGGTGAGGCAAGGACAAAGGAACGCACGCGGCAAGAGAAGGGAGTGAATTAAAAACGGGTGGAATTTGATTGTGGATTTCAACGACATTCTTGAAGCCATGGGGAAGCAGGGCGGTGCGGTGGAGCAGAACCCTGACACCCACCTCCCCACCGCAAAGCTACGTTCAACATACACACACGCACGCATACACGAGTGACGTCAGGCGACCATGCTGCACAGCACGCTGTATCCATAGGCACTGGCGCGCTGCAGAGCATCTCACTTGCGCTTACATAGAGCCGGCCTCGGTGTGTTTGACCGTTGTTTCAGTAGGAGGGGGGAGGAAGAGACGTTCAGACCGACACCCGTCCCTCAGAACAGCCACTGGTTAAAAAACAGCAAATGCCATGTGGTCCTAGGAAAGATTTATAGTTTAAAAAAAATAAAAATAAAAACTGGTTCTTACAAAGGCATTTTTTGTCAACATTGGCTTACTCTGAGACAGTGCCGTGTCTAAAGATCCACTTCCTCCCCACACGAAAACACACCAAATAAAATCATTTTGGATTTGGAAATAAAAATTACTGATTTTATAATGAGGGCATTTCATGACCGAAAGTCCTAAACAATTCAAAAGAAATAACATTAACGAGTTTTGGCGATTTGTGGTGTTGGTGAAACATGGTACCCATAGTAACCACAAGTAAGAAAAGTGCAAAGTCAACGATGACAGACCTCAGTGTTCAGGAAAAAACCTAAAAACAGAAGGCTCATCAGCGTCAAGAGCCGATCACCGCGTCGCGTACAGAGGAGGGTAGCCCGAGCTGGTCTGTGTGGTGTGTTGAATCGGTGGTTTAGCTGCCCCAACAGCCCAGCCTCCAAGCCTTTCAAGAAAAAACCAAAATGGAGACCCGGCAGATCCAATGACAACAGAAGAGATGACGACGGGAGGTGGAGAAGGGTTGGGTTAAAAGAAACAACAACCAAATGTCAAAACAATTAACGAAACCATGGGGTGGTTTCCATCAAATGGACGATAGGCGAATCCTCCGCTTTCCTTTTCATTCACTTTTTTTTTTCCTTTCATTATTTCATTTTCTTTAGCTTTAAAAACAAAAAAAGACCCACCCCGTCCCCATGCCCGGTCCAGTCAAGTGATGGCGACTGGACGCAGCGACGACCCTGAACGGGGCAGGGGCTCTGGGCCGGCAGCCCTCCTAACTGGACACAGTCATCATGTTGTAGGCTTTGGAGGGGCTGGTCCTGCCCATCACCATCAGTTCCTCCTTGCAGCTGATGTGGCTGTCCACCATGGTGCCAGAGGGGCCGCCCCCCGAGGGGGCCACCGTGACGGAGACGGGCGGCGGCGCCGGCGCGGCGACGGCGGGCGTGGACTCGTACAGGACGCAGATGGAGCCGTCCTCGCCGATGCGGTAGGACACCTCGTAAGGGTCCACCCAGAGCGTGAGCTCGCTGGGCAGAAGGAGGTACAGCTGCTGGATGGTCAGGCCGATGCGCTGGCCGGCCTGCCACACCAGGGGGTCCATCTTGTGGTTGATGCGGATGCAGCGGTAGCCTGAGCCCTTGCAGGGCCTGTCTGGGAACCAGTGGTGCTTGTACTGCTCTGTTGGGGATACAGGGGAGGGGGAGAGGCGGACCAGGGATGCTTTAGTTTACGCAAGCAATGACTTAGGGTCAGAGTGGCAAAAGAGAAATACTACCCAGGTAAACAAAGACCACCAATAACATCAGCTGTCATAAGAGACTCCATAATGCCGGTCTTTGATAACTATATAATTAACTTTGTTTCCAAATCAGACTCACCAAATATGGATATACATGGCACACCAGTAAATCATTTATATTAAAAAATGACAGGTAAATATGGGTAGTATTTTAGTCTATCGGTTGTCGTCTGCATCTGTCTAGCGATGCCGTTAAGTAAACCTTCCTTTATTCCGAACGTAGGCCTAACATTATTTAATCTGTGAACCATATCTAACAAACAGCCCACAGAGTGTACACGCTGCAAAAAAAAAAGACAAATAAAAACATAGCAGTTTGTTTAAGGCCTGATAAGCAGCCATAAATAGTCTGGTTAGCCTTGTCCTGGGAAAGCGACGTGACTAACGCGGTTCATGTACAGCCATTAAATTGCACAATGTCTCCTCTGGACTTCACAAAATCGTCAGCACCAGGAGCCGCGGTGCCTCAGCCACCCAACTGGAAGTGGAGGAGACGACTCTTAAAGGGACAGCTGCCTATTTTTTTGTTTACAGACCTCAGTTTCCTCGATGGTTGAGAATAAATCACCGTAGTTGAAACGACCATCACAATCGTGTACTGCCTCCACAATTGCATTACAATTTAATGGTTTTAAAATGGTATCTTATTATAATTAGATGCATTTAAAATCCATCATTATTAAAGAAAAAAAATTGAAAATTGTGGCCTTTTGTGAAGCTACAAGCTCCCTCTGGCTATTGTGAGATGCATCTTAGGAATATGGCATTAGATAGAAACGTACAATTAACCATTTCACCCGTCCGCCCAAACTGAATGCATGTCCCACTGTGTGTACAAGGGCAAAGCATTTGTAAACTGAACACGCTGGAAAAGAGTAGTGGCCCTGCAGTAGGGCCGCAGCCTAAAGGCCACCTCTGCACCCAAATTATATAACGCCGATAACCATCGTGCATTATCGGAAAAAGTACTACCTGACTAAACATGAAGAACATTATATTATTTGGGACCACGGTAAGCCACACACACCGTAACCTCGAAGGTCACAGAGAGGCTGGCCGAGGGCTGGACTTAAGGGGACGCATGGAGGAAAGAGGGGGTACAAAGTAAACAAGAGTGAAACTAAAGACGGCGGCTGGTTCGCTTTTAGTGAGAAAACAATCTGCCGTTTTGTAAAAAGGGGAAAACCTGTGGACTGTTTGTGGTTCTCTGACCCAGCTTGGTGAGGCTAAATACGAGAACAATGAACCCGTGTAGGCTTCCCTGGTCGAGAGAGAGAGGAGTCCTGATAACCACATTGCATAACTCTTTATCTGGACG
>JAOPJL010000078.1:12968364-12979613 GCA_027123545.1 Trisopterus esmarkii | reverse complement strand
CTCTCGCCCTCCTTCCCTCACTAACTAGCAGGGCTAAACTGGAAGGAAGGAAGGAGGGAAGGAAGCAGGGAGTAGTGAAGCCCCCAATGGGCTGGGGATCTGGGCAGAGCTTCTGGACTGGCCTGGAGCCTGGTGGAAACATCACTGTTTCATTTCTACAATTTAGTATCTTGTATCCTGGGTGACTGAGTGAAATTGGTACGGTTGGACCTCATGCTCAAAGACGAAACGTGGACAGACAGCAGTCATAGGGATTCAAAATTCAAACCTAAAACCTTCAAAACATCAGACAGACAGACTCTCTTCTCTACCACTCGTGTTTCTGTATTTCACTATCAGTACCATTCATTTATATCAACTCAATGTTGCGTTGTTTCATTTGGGAAGTTCAGCAGCTCAGATGCTTCCACACCATTGGTGAAACACGGGGTCGACCCTCTGACTCAAAGGCTCAGACATCCTAACACCCGATCAACTAACACAGGAGTAGACGAGGTTCCAGGGGATGGAGAACAGGATATTAAAGAAACAGTTCATCAAACAGCAGAACCGCTAAACATGGTCCTACTTGTCCGCTAAGTAGCGTGATCCCAGCGGCCGCCGCTCTGGACGTATGAGTCATTCAGATCAGATGAGCTCATATAAATAGAGCCTCCCGCTCTGATGGCCATATGGATGCGGGGTCCACTCTCGGAGCTATTCCCAGACGGCACTGTACATCGGGCACATGGGACTTCCTAATCCATGAGCATTCCCTTTTGGTCTCCGGCACTGGGCAGAAGATGGTGGGTAAGCCCCCCCCCCCCATCCATCCCCAAATGCCCCCAAGGACAGCTGTCATGTATGCACTTGTATTGGTGGGACCTGAGGTTGAGGAGGTTAAAGGTCACCAGGACAGGTGTCGCTCATTTGCTCAAACTCTTAAGGTAATAAAGTGACTGGGACCAGTGTGTGTGTGTGTGTGTGTGTGTGTGTATAGGGGTCAACATAGGTTTTCCCAGGTCAGAGGTCACTAGGAGAGGCGTAGCTCCTTTGAAAAACCTCTTAAGGTAATTACCGAAATATGACCCCAGTCTGACATTACATATGAATATGTAATGTGTGTGTGTGTGTGTGTGTGTAGTGTGTTTGTGTGTGTCTGTAATATATATGTTTGTGTGTGTGCTCGTGGGAGGGTCTTTCGGCTGTACAATACAAAGGTGTATCATTTAGAGTGCTGGACCATATGACACAGCATCGCTTCACCAGGTGCATTATGGGCCGATTACGGCGGTGTGTAAAACTAAGCACATAACCACAAACGGGACATGTGTTACATTAAGAGCTGTGCAAAGAGACCGGTCTGGTCCCAGGCCCTGAACCTTCCCACTGGTTTCAACGCTTCAAATGATAAGTTTAACTCTACTATATCTGGTAGTGATTATCTTGCCCTTTCAAAAAATAGGATTTCCCTAAAGATACGTCGTTTAAGAAGGGTATCGAGGAGGGACAAAAAGGGTTCGGTTCATCATCTGGATATATAACAAAACGTAACCAACTGGACCTTTACAAAGTAAAACATTATTGTTTGTCATTTACAGGCATTGTCCGTCTTCTGTCCAGAGCCCAGCCGTCCAGACCAGTCCCAACGCTCTTCACATCAGCTCTATAACCCCTGCTAATAACACCGGTGTGAGCAGCTGTGTCTGCTCCTCTAACAAGCCACATCTGGATCTGGACGCTCCCCAGGAATATGTTTAGATTTGACGTGACCTATTTGTGCCTCAGCCAACCAACTAGACTGGAGGGGGACTCAACAGACCAGAATATCAACGATGTGCCAAACCAACGAGAAACACAATAGTGTGTGATTAAAAACAGACCGGTAGCAGGCACTGGGGGGGGCTGTATGGTCCCTGCAGGCATACCAACTGATAACGATCTAAATGAATAAATAGGTCCTCAGCTATTGGGAAGTGTTTAGATTATAGATGTGAGACAAGAGTGAGACAGGCCTGAATACACACACTGACACAGTGGAGAGAATCTGCCCTTCATTGCCGAATAATATGAGCACGATATTTTTGTCGCAGTGATTGTTCATTTTGCTCTAATTTTATCATTTTTTTAAGCATTAACACATTTTTGTTGGAAACGAAGTAACAAGAGCAGGGACAGAGTAGGCTAAACCACTTTCCCATCTCTGAAAAAGACAGGAAAATACCTGGGCCTCACGTCGACGGACAGAAATAGGCGGAAAGCTCCGGAATATTGATCCAAGCACATTTCAGCCGTGACACAAACGAGTGGAACCACCGGAACGGTCTACCCGGCCTGCTAGCTTAGGAGCGCCCCGCGGTCGCTAGCACTCAGGATCAGACTGGACCAAGTGCTCCATAACAAACTCTCTGCTTTACACTTGAACACACTTTATCCTTGTAAACATCCCCTGTGCTCTGACACTCCGAAGACACCTCCCCGGTGCCCACGTCTCAGCTGCTTTATACCGCTGAAGCTGCCAGGGGAGGTGGGCGTAGCATGGGGTTAGCGTAGCAGGGGGTTAGCGTAGCAGGGGGTTAGAGTAGCAGCGGGTTAGCGTAGCAGAGGGTTGGCGTAGCAGGGGGCCGGCCGACAGAGCAGCTCCTGTGAGCGGCTCCTTTTGGGTTAAACACCATGAAGGGACTTCAGGAAGACACTTGGTTTCTCCCCACTCCACTAATAGCTGTAATTGAAGGCTTGTGATGTCTTAGGAGAAAGAGAGATGGAGGCATGGTCGGAGGGGAGGGAGGGAGGCGCAGAGACAAAGAGGGAGAGAGAGGGAGGGAGGGAGATAAGGGAGGAGAGAGGAGGAGGAAGGGACAGGCAGAGGAAGAGAGATGGAGAGAGATACAGGAAGAGAGGGAGGGCGGGATGGGTGGCGGCGGCGCTATTAAAAGGCGACAGACGAGACGTGGAGGTTTGGCGCCTCAGACGTAATTGCCCCACTTGAGGATAGCAGGAGGATCCAGGAGCGACGTGGAGGTCAACCCCCCCGTCCACGCTGTCCCTCCTCGGGCCTTTTATCTACATGCCTGATCTCGTTATTCTTCATCTGTCCTTTATCTTTTAATTGCCCCTCTTTTTAAACTGGCATTTATCTACTGTTTTCGCAGTGGTTTTGGTGTAACAGCTTTAATCCTAACGTTTTAATGTCAGCAACCTATTGTTAGAATTCATGTAGACTTGGACTCCGCTTTCTTGCCGTCTAGCAACAAAACATTAGGGATGATTACGGAGAGACGAATATATGCAACAACAAAAAAAAACACAGTTCCTGCTTATTTTCAGTTCCTGCTAATTCTCCATCCTCCATCGTTGGTCATGGACAGGCACTTGGGTGGATAAAGTGGCCATATCCTGTCCTGATTGAGCTCAAAAACGCCATAATTGCGGGCTTTCCAGGCGGCTGATGTCTGTCTCATTATCCTCCACAGCGAGGACGATTGTGGACAATTCTTCCTGTGGAAAAAATTTCGCTCTCAGCCGAGTATTTTCACACTGCCTCTGCTTGGCTCTGAAGAGCCTCATTATTGTGAGAGTCTCAGAGAGGGTATTTTGCCACTCACACACACTACATTGAGCGCTTATTCCGCCGTGTTCATCACGCATCGGAACTTGTTTGAAATCGCTGACTCACTGTGGCACGGTACAGCATTATGGAGTCATGGTAACTGTGGTGGTTTGATGCTCTAGCAGCCAGGAGCAGCTGTAGGGTGTAGGGTGTGGTAGGGTCTGCCTTATCAGTATCACCTGGGAATGCCTCAATATCGGGTCAGCCCAGTCCTCCATCGCTGTAAGAAGCAGCGCTGATGAGGTGAGCCAGCGGTGGAGGCAGATCTAGAAATCTTTATTATTTCCTTCAACAAACAAACCAATGAATGTCCACCAAACAAAGCATCAGAAACCTTCAAAATATACACAAACATGAAGTACAGATGAAAGTGTACATCACTGCTTAAATCGATTTAAACCCTGTTTACCGAATGTTCGTTTTATGTATGCGATGATCTGCCTTTCAGATGAAACAGAGCCCTGTAGATGTTTAATTCCTATTGGCTAAAAGACAAGTCCAAGCGACCGACTGGTCATTCAATTGCCGGCCTAATTCATATGCAGTTAATGAACATCCAGAATATGCATCGGAGTAATGAAGAGGTCAGAGTCGGCCGTAGAGGTGCATTGCTGGAAGTGAAAGGTATGCTGGATGTTGTTGTTCATAAACCGCACATGAATTAGGCCGGCAATTGAATGACATGTCAGTCATTCAATTGAACGCTACTCCACTCCGCCCGAGCCTGATGCTGGCCAAGATGGGGCGTCTGGGTCCCACTGTCTGCCTCAAACGGTCAGCACCCCATGACAGCCGGCAGACAGACACACAGACAGACAGACAGACGCTCTGAATCCATGAAACACAAGCACATAGCTCCGGACGTAAAGAAAGCAGTGTGTTTCAGAACGTTAAACAGAGCTGTACTCTGTCCGCTACGCCAGGGTAGCGGCGACGCTAACACTTAACTCCCCAGGGGAACATCGGCTCACAGCAGAGCTCATCATGTTATTGTGTTGAACGCTTTTCGCTGAGAGTTTGACCTCGCACACAGCGGACTGTATCGCTACATCCTGACAGGACTAACGGCCACTCGGTCGTATCGCCTGTCTGCCGTCGCAGGTGCCTGCACGTATTTATCCAGGGGGGGATATAATTGGCGTGGCAGCTGCAGGTGTGAAAAGACTTTGGCAATCACACTCTGGCAACACAATGCGGTTGTGTGTGTGCTTGCGCGTGTGTGTGTGTGTGCATCATCGCCCACTTCTAAATGACAACACAAACAAACAGCAATTAGTGCGGATACTCCGTAAAGCAAACATCTGAGTGGCTCTGGTGAGTGGAACTTGTGGTTCTGACGTCTCGCTGCAGTCTGTGGCTGCTGCTGCAGCTCTCATCTTCTCCAGTAAAGGCTCATCTCTCACCGCCAGTGAGCAACATCTACAACGTGGAAGCTATTGTGTGAAACGTACTATCGTTCAAATATGTTGTTTTTTTTGTACGAATACGTTTTATATGAACTGCGCAGACCCAAGCAATACCCCTCGACTCCAGGCAGCGAAACACAACAGGTGCGCATATTCACGCAATCAGCGGGGTGGGAAAGGAGGAGGCGGTGCTACTGCTGAGTGGGTGGGTGGTGTGGTTACAGAGGCACCCCCCGCCTCTCCTTCAGCTCCGGTAGCAGTTATTTTTGCCATGTGTTTAAACCATAACTGTTATATATTAATTGAATTTGAACATTTACTCCGATTAGTTTTTCGCACGGAATCCAACGGTTTAGAAAGAGTGTGTGTGATGTGCAACGTGATGTGATGTAGCGGTGTGTCGCTGTCGTGATAATGCACTGGCTGGACTGAGTGTGACCACACACACACACACACTTTCAACAGTTGATTAGTGTGGTATAAATAGATTTACCAACCCTGAGGCCAAAATAACCAATTAACGCCAATCTTGACACACAAGCCGCCACAGAACTCCCCATGTCATGTCAACCCCATGACGGTGGGTGAAATACAATGTGGGGCTGAGAGAGGTGTCCGAGAGAAGCCCTCTTAGTGTGAGGCCACTCCTCTAGACATAGCCCCAAACTAATGCTTGGACTTTCCTACTCAGAGCAATGAGAAGAGAAACAACATTGGTAATTGTAAGAACAAGACTATCTACAATTTTGATTATGTTTGCTTTAATTAACTGTTCAAAACGCTGTCTATCAAATATAAACTGTTAAATTAAACTACAATTCAAGCACAGTAAGTGAGTCAATCCATCATAAAAACATCCCTTTTGCAGCTTAGAGAGCCAATGGGAGTGCTCTATCGATTGCGGCCAAGCTTCTGATGGGACGTAAGCCTGGTGGAGGTGGGAGGAGATGCTTTCACTTCAAGGGCACAACTGCAAGAACCATTGTAGTGTTGAGGCTGAAGTGAGCGGCAGTGAGGAGAGAGTGGCTTTAAGCTCCTTGTGCTTCACGTGTTGCACGTTCGCTGAGAGCCAACGGGAGCAACGATGGAATGATGTGCATATTTGATACGTTCAGCTGGATTAACGTTAGCGCTCCGCCAAATAAAACCAGTACTCTTTGTTACTATACCATTCTAGAATCGAATGAGAGCTTCAAACAAACGGCCTCTCCCGTCCGTTTACACGAGCCGTGACACATACAGATGTGCTTCCTGTGCTGGAAAGGGAACACACACACACACACCAAACAGCTGTTAGCCATTCCCAACGTTACCCAGGCAACGGCGCAATGGAAAATTCCAGGGGAAGTTCTGTGTGTGCTACAACGTTGTGGTAAGCTAGTGGAGTGCCCCGGGATGCATCCAAACCCCATTCCCTCCCCCCCACCCCCGACACAGCAGAGGGAATGCCAAATTCCCTCAAGGAACGTAGGATACGACACTTAAAGCCCTGCCTCTAAAAGCAACATCAACTACCCTCAAAGCTTCAGCGGACCAACTGATGAGGATCCAGGTTGAATTGGAAGGCGGAGCCTAACCCAAGTAACCGTCCGGGGTAAACCAGCGCTATTACTAGCCTCTACTGTCTCGTACCCTAGGCCGGGCCTGTGAGGGGACTTCTAAAACCACCCCCCCCCCCGCACCACCCCACCACCCCAGCCGGCCTAAAAATAGCCAGGTCAGAGAGGGGGAAAGGGGGAAGGGGACAGAGGAAATAGACAGGAGGAAGTAAGGGGCTGAATATGGTTCCACGTCGGCCCAACGCAAGGGGGTTTACGGACCCCTCACGTCCCTGCGGACCCTCCTTGCGTCCACCGCGGGGGGCCTGACGTGCGCCTCTCAACAATTGTAACTTTCCGTCGAGGCGACTCAGCAGCGAGGGCTGTGATTGGTCCGCAACAGGTTCACGACTGCGTCCGTCGGAGCGTCTGCGTGGAAGTGGAACCACAATCAGCCCTTTAAGGGAACGTCAGAAAAAGATTGCCGGGATGAAATGTGGTAGTAGGGGAGCAGAAGGGAGGGAGCAGGTGACGGCATGGGGTGAGAGAAGAACCAACAAAAAGGGAGCAAAATGTGAGAAACCAAAAAGTGAGATTGGGCTTGAGAAGTGAGCCTGCGGCGGTGCAGACCTCACACCTTCACGCTCCGCGTGGAACAGAGCCGGGGCCTCGGCTGACTGACTCAGACAGCCAGAGCACACACACACACACACACACACCCCCGCCCCGCTGCAGGGCAGCCACACTGAGAACCTTTGGAGAGCACACACTGTTGTGCGTATTAGCATTTCAATTAATCTTAGGCTGATTCCTTCCAGGTTTATCCGAGGCTACGTTCCACTCCATGATCAAGCCCTCCCTCCCTTCCCCGATCTAATCAAACTTTTCTCTGACTCTCACAAGACTCGATATGAAAATGTTCCCGTGGTTTATGACGGAAATAGAAATTAAAATTAAAATGTGATCCCTCCCAGGCTTTAATAATAAAATGTAGCTTTTTTTTTTTTAATAAGTGACTATTGGCTGGCTGGGGTCCTAATGTTATGATTAATATCCGTAGTTTGAACAGAAGCCTATAAAAGCCCTTTGTCTAATGAGTTGAGATATGATTAGAACTTCACCATATATTGCACTTGTCATTGCGATATATAGCTGCAATTCTACTGCAAACAGTGCTCTAGCAGTTGCAATTTCCCTCTTTCCCTTCAGAAGTACCTTTCTCAACACGTCCTTTGCCATCTTATGTTAGACGTCATACATTTTATTCCAGTTGTTTTCCCTGCCTAGTGCCCTTCTGTTGATCTGTTTGTCGGGAACAATTAGGGCACATTAATTAACTATTAACTATCATTAATGTGTCGAGTTTACAGATCAGCTCCTCCAGCAGCATAACTCGTCGAAAACAAATATGAAGCGAAAGAAAATGTCACGCTCTGTTGGCCCAGATCTCCTCTGCCCTCAAACTTCAGATATTAAACAAAAGTCTGATTTGTGAGACTAGGGTTAACCCCAAGCCACCAACGATAACCCTAACCCTGAATCAGACCCCAACACTTTCCCTTATCCTAACCCCTGTGCTAATGCTAAATGCTTTTTTCTGCCTTCACAGCTATTAATTGAATGACTTATTGCAAAGACTAACCTGTAATTATCCACATCTCCCCTGACACCCCAGTGTCCTCCAGCTGTGAGGGTCTCCTTACATCAGAGCTCTGATCACAGCAGACACGACCGCGGGAACACAGAAACACATCGTATTAAGCTGGTTGAGCATGAGATGTGGTTAGCCATCATGGGAGGGGCAGAGAGACGACGGGGGGCGCGGGAGGGGGGGGAGGCTATGGCAATGGAAGCAGGACTGACATTAGAAAGAGTGTTGTGTATCTATTAACACATGCGTTATCCTGCATGAGTGGGAATCCAAGCATGTGCATCGGACCACAATGCAACAGTGTATTGCACTGTAGGGTTCGTACAACTCATCTAGACACACGTTTGAGGCGGGAACACCAAATGGTTGCAGTGATGTGGGTGATGGAGCAAACTAGGCCCATTACTACTATTGAGTCATTTAGCAGAATGAAGGTTCCCTTTATTTATTGATACATCCTCATCTTGTGTCAATCTTCTCAACGACTCCCTAGCTCTCCAGCCTCCTCTCTCGGTATATACAGATCAAGGTGCCTGGGGGGCCAATCGAAGCAGTCACACTCTGCATTTCAGATGTGACGCTGTCAATCATCTGGCAGACCTGAGGAGCAAGCTGAACAGAGAACATAAGAGGCAGTGTGTGTGCGCGTGTGTGCGCGTACAAACTTATTCTGTGCACACTGAATCCTCCTTGAGTGCGGTGACCCAGTGCATTTTTCAACAAAGTCACAAAAGAATGAGCGCCTGGCTGGTTAAACATGGCCTTGCTTACTGTTCCCCTGGAGGGGAATCAAACCAGGTCACCTCCCTGTCCCTCTGGCCTCCCCGCTCCCGCTCACTGACTTTCAACTTGCGGAGTCACAAACGAAGCCTGTCGTTCAACATCAATCTCAAAAACGCACACTGGAGCTCAGACACACTTGATAGGACAAACCGTTTCACAGGCCGACAGAGAACGCGTTGGACCAAGCGTTCGGAGGCCCTAGCGGACCGTACGGAGGACGCTGACATAACCTCGGACCGCTCAGCCGTACGAGCTCAGGTCCAATCAACAGCGATGATTATTGCCACATGATTAAAGTTTGATCACACCGGCTGCGATGAATTCGGTATTGACTTTAGCGCACACGTGTGTGCGATGAACCCAAACCCAAACCCAAAGGATGACAGCGAGGAAGACACAAAGACCGATGCCAACGCGGTTGTAAATCCATCTATCCTTAATGGACGTACCGGGCAGCTGCCCCATCTGACCAGACCAAAAGGCACAGGCTGACATTTCAAGGAGAACTTGTGTGAGAAAGTGTGTGGGCCTGGGTCACACCTCGGTCACTGATTGACACTCGTGTTGTGTTTGTGTGTGAATCAGAAATGCAAGAAGGCTCAATCCACTTAGTGGCAGTGGAATATATGGAGGGGGCAGTCGCTCAATCAATCAGTCTGACATCGCACTCCTGGGCTATTAGGCTGAGTGCCATCATATCTCTCTCTCTCTCTCTCTCTCTCTCTCTCTCAGAGAGAGACCAAAATGCAACACTGAAGCCACACTAATGCAACACCATTGTAGTAATATAGAACACAAAGTCAAAAAAGGGTCACCAATTCATATGTGGGTCATTGGATACATCCTGGTACCTAATTGCAATAAACAACATGTGAACAAAAATATAGCACATGAATTAACAATGGAAGCTTTGGTTTATATCATTTCAAACATTTGCACGATTAAATGTGAATAAGTGGGTTATTCAACAAGTAGGCTATTTTGTCTCTTTTCTCCAAGAATAATGTAGTCACGTGCCACAAATGACAACAAATAGCCTACATCCATGAGACTTATTCTGAAACGCCATTAATTCGTCGTCTAAAATTCAAGCGCCAGAAGAAGTCGAATAAAGTATAAAGCATTGAGATCCATATCGCCCCACATGGGACACAGCCCAACTAGATACATTACTAGAGCCCATTTGTCTAATCTTAGGGCGTTTAAATATAGCAATGCTGTAGCGCGGTGCAAGTTACACTTCTTTTAACACGAGGTCGTTCGACTTCAACACGTTTAAAAAACACATTTCACACAAAGACACACGACGATGACGACAGCCTACAAAGACTTGATTTTAATTATTTTGCATATTGGGAAAAAAGAGCGTTAATTACTTAAATGGAGTAAACAGAACGCACGGGAACCAGAGCAGCGTGCACGACTTGCGTGCGCGTTTAAAGCCACAAGTGTCAGAAGCCAACAGGCGGCCGCGCACTCACATGTGTTCTGTCGGGAACTCTCCCCCGGAGACGGAGCACATCGCCGCCAGGAGTAACAGGCTGACGGAAAAAGTGGAGGTATCCATGGCAATGCGTATTCCCATCCGCCGTGCTCACGAGCGGAATAACCCGAAAAAAAACGCGATCCAAAAAAAAGGAGATAAGAAGAGGAGTAGATCAAGTCCGCGGAAAGAAAGTCTGCACGCCGAACGGGAGCGCTGTGGCGTTTTAATCAAACACCGTGAGGAGCGCCATCGGGGCGAGTTTTGAAAACAAACCTCGGCGTGTCCGTGTTTCTCTGTTTAATTCACCAGCAGGCGCATGTCTGGTTTCCCCCCCCACCGCTCTGACAGTAGCGTCTCGTTGGAGCCTACAGTAGACACGCAGACGGCTGCGATCGGGGGAAGGAGAGAGGAGAGGAGAGGAGGGCACGTCGCCGATCACCTCAAGCTCACCAGCGCTGTGTGACCTCACGCACGGATCGGTATCCGCCGAGCCCCCCCCCCCTTCTCCCCACCCACCACACCCAAGCCCCCCGCCTCCTACCCACCCACCACACACACCCACCCTTTGGTTAAGCACGATAATTGCGCATGGTTATTTCTCCATTTAAGGCGCTCTTCTCGATAGCTCAAACACCAGACTGGCCAGAGCGTGCATGAGGCGACCACACACACACACACACACACACACAGCAAATATCATCTTTCACTGTACCTCGTATAATAAGTGTGTGTGTGTGTGTGTGTGTGTGTGTGTGTGTGTGTGTGTGTGTGTGTGTGTGTGTGTGTGTGTGTGTGT
>JAOPJL010000078.1:12920734-12931754 GCA_027123545.1 Trisopterus esmarkii | reverse complement strand
GTGTGTGTGTGTGTGTGTGTGTGTGTGTGTGTGTGTGTGTGTGTGTGTGTGTGTGTGTGTGTGTGCGTGTGTGTCCAGCTTCACCTGTCTCCTCTCTTGGCTGTTCTCCAAGCGGCCGTCTCTGGGTTTGTCGTACCAGTCAGCCCCCTCTCGTCTCAGGTGGTAGGCTTCAGGAGAACACAAGCACACAGCAGAACCCTTTAAAGCCACGTCTCAAACCCGGGTTGGTTCCCCACACCGGCAGTGCTTGTCGTTTTATTTGGCGAGCCCTTTCAGGGTGAATGGTTTCTGGCCGTCATGGGAATATGTTTGGGTTTCATCAAAGTCAGGGGCCTCAGGGACTGCGTCGCAGCAGAAAATGCCAATATTACGCTTAATATCAACACTTTCATCAAGTATCCACTGGACTAGAGCCACAGAATAACGATGTGGGTTATTGCACCTTGGAGGTAAACACACACATTAGCAAATAACACCGTCTCCCTTCTGTCATGAATGCTGGGTATGCAGGATAAAGGTTAAATGTATTATTACGGTAGTTTCAGTTTATATATACACCGTGCATGTCACCTAACAGCGTGATATGTGCACTTTTAATTCATAATTCCAGGTTTTTGACATGAACGTTAGAATTAAATGGGATATTTATTTAAATGTAGATGTATCTGTCGACCAGTTTCAACCCTGAACATAAAGCCCTCATTTTAAGGAGTTTAGTTAATAACCTATGAATCCCCTGAAAGATTATAAAATGAAAGTAATACTCTACCGTTAGCTGAATCGTCTCGGTTTAAAGCCATCATGGAGTCACTCAGAGCTGGAAGCAAGGCACAAAATGACTTGCCATTTTTTGGACAAAACTTATAAAATAAGACATTATTATAATACAGTTTGGAAGTGTCGTTTTACTGTTTTTACTTATATTAACTCTCTTCATGTGTTGAGTCCTATTTCCTATTCAACTTTCCTATTTCTGAGTCCCTGAAGATAACTCAAATCGTAGGCCAATGTTATACGTGAATACATGAAGGTGTCTTTAATGTCATGGCATGTCTATAAATTGCAATGAGAAACAAACACTAAGTAATCCTAAAATAAATGTACATGAAACATATCAAAATATATCCCCATGCAATTAGCCACAAAAAGGCATGCAATTTAAACATTTATTTCATATTTATTATGATTGATCTTGGGGCATGCAATTAGAAATGTGGAACACAAGACATGCAATACATCACAATCGTGATTGTTATTGTCACCTAAAGTTATCTAACCTAAACAGATCAACATACAGCCTAGAAAAATATAGATATGAGTCTAAGTGCTGTAATACTTTAGAATATAGAGACAAACTAGGAATATAGAGATATCTTTTAAATGTAAAGTATAAACTTGTGTACATGTTTCATATTCAACCATCAAGTTTTAATTTCAAGGAGCAGTGCCACTGAATGTGTATATTTGGGGAGGCACTTGTTTTAATGTTAAAAACATTTCAATGATTAACCATGAGAGATTAGGCGGGCGTGTGATTGAGTATACTCTTTATGTTCTGTATACACTTGACAAGCATGAAATAAAAATACATAAGTTAAGCTTTTAATTCAACAGACGGCAGCATGCGCATGAGTCAAGAAGGTGAGGTGCATCACAACAATGCATTTGGTGTTTGGGATCATCAATAAGTAATAATTGAATTGAACAACTGCACAACACACATAAAAGCACAACGCATGCGTGCACATATTCAAGCAAACCAACAAGAACGTGAGTGATCACAGAGTAGAAACAGCAAGCAAATCATCGAGACCTAATCAAAACGAAACGTTGACAGATAGAAACAAAACGTGGACAGAACAGGTTGCAGTTAATGAAAGGACACACATGTCGGAAAAACAGCATACACATGCAGACAATAGCGCGACAAAGATCCACAATGACACACCAGCAGTAGCACAGAGAACAGATTGCATGCAGTACAAGCCACTCCCCAGAAGTCCCCACGACAGACAAACATCTCGGATGAGAACCCAACCGGGCCGTTTGTTACCTTCATTGTCCGACATGTTGCTCTGGTTGTCCAGCAGGGCATAGTTTCTGCCCCTGGTCGGCTCCTCTCTGATGTGCTGCTGCTGGGAGTCCTGCAGGGACAGGCAGGAGCCAAACTGGTCCCTGGAGTCCGCTGAGATGGGGGGCAGGGGTCCGGCCGACGCCCTCGCCATGCCCATCGGCTCGCCCACAGGACTCAGTGGACTCTCTTCCTCCGAGTTCTGTGCCACGATTGGAATCCGGCCTCTCCCGCTCTGCACGATGGGAAGGCTGGTGGGCTTAGTGCGACCGGAAGGGGTCTGGTAGAGGGACATGTCCCCGGAGGCCTCCCCGTCCCCCTTTAGCCTCAGGGATGAGTTGGACGGGTCCCTTTTGAGGGACAGATCCAGGCCGTAGCAAGACGTCGGCCGGGATGCCGGTCTAGAACGGCTCCCACTGGGGTAGGCAGAGTCCAGGCCCAGGCCCTGGCCCATGTTGAGGGAACCGGCCAGGTTGGCGCCCAGGGTGGAGCCGAGGTACTTCTGCTGCTCCGCTATGTTCTTTCGCAGGCCGAACGTGATCTCGTCCTGCAGCAGCCGGCTGGACCTCGCCGATGCACTGGTCGACCCAAGGTAATTGTAGTCTGTGTCCAAACCCCTGCCGTCAGTGATCGAGGAGTACTTGGTGTTGGGTTCCACCAGCGCCGGCTTCTGTTTCTGGTACAGCATGGACGCCGGGAGTTGCTTCGCTGCCTGCTTCTCCAGAGTGAGCCGACTGATGCTGTACTTGTCCGTCTTCGGGTATTGTCTCTGGGAGTAGCCGGAGAGGCTGGAGTTGGGCGCATAGTAATGATGGGAGAGCCCCGTCAGTTGTTCCAGGCTCTCCGTCCCGCCCGTACTCCTACGGAACTCCTGCTTCAGCTGCTGCTTGAGGAGCTTCAGCTCGTAGGGCTCCTCCATGGGGTCATCGTCGTCGGGGGTCTTCCCGTAGGTGTGCAGCCTGGATGTGGACCCCAGGTAGTCAGCCGAGCACAGATCTGCGGCGCTTCTCCGCAACAGTTTCTCCGCCTTGGCCAGTTCTCGTTCAGCCAGGCTGTAGGAGGACGACAGGCCTGTGGTGCTCTTGGCCAGTTCGGCGGCATCCTCCAGCAACATGTAGCTACGGGGCGTGTGGTGGTCCACGTCGGTGTAGTAGGAGTCGGAGATGGCCGACATGGGGCTTCCGGCCATGCTGCCGCTCTCCAGGGCCCGGAGGTCCAGGTGGTTCCCGTACTTGTCGTACTTGACTCCGAGGAAGGCGGAGGACGTGGGGTCGGGCTGGCGGCTGACCACGCTGTATTTGGTGGCATCGAGCTCCGAGAGGAGGGCCGCCTGCCTGGCCGCCTTCTGCTGGATGAGGAGCATCTGGTGGTAGCTCTGCTGCTGGGCGCTGGTGAGCGAGGGCACGGAGGAGTAGATGGACTGGGACTGGTAGGCCTGGGGGGCTTGGTAAAGGGACTGGTAGTGGGTTTGAGGGTATTGGTACTGGGAGTATTTAGAGTATTCATGCTTGGTCTGCGGAGGAACAAACTCCTCCAGCTCCGACTGCGGCGCCGTCCTCGGACGCTCCAGGCCGTGGACGACGATGTCTTCGTCTTCGCCGTCTCCACAGCCGCCTCTGGCGTCGCGGATGTTGCTGACCTCGCTGTCCGACATGTAGTCCCTGTCCTCCGCCACGCTCTGCAGGTAGGCGCGTTCTCGTTTCTCCCGCTCGATCAGCAGGACGTCCTTCCTGCGATTGATTCCCATCTCCAGGTACCTGAGCTTGGCATCAATCTCCTTCTCCTCCTCATCCAGCTCCGCCTGCTTCTTGCGCAGCTTGGAGGACTCCCGCTCCACCAGGTCCAGCTCCCGGTCGATGTCCTGCAGGATTTTGGCACGGGCCAGGTTGGAGTTGCGGCACATCCGGCGACGAGCGGAGCCGGTGGTGTATGCCGTCTGGCCGCTGGTGGCGGACTCGTCCTCTGAGGGGGGGTTCGGTAGCGTGCGCTTCACCTTCTTCTGGGTGCCGGTGGGCGTGCCCCCCGAGCCCTTACCCTTTGGTGAGAAAGAAGGATGGAGAAATAATTATGAAAAAGAAGGCAATTTTGCGGTAGTCTTTGTAGTATTTCTCATTCTCTATTTTGCTACTTAGGTGATGCTTTTTTTTTTTAATCGAAACTCATGCTTAATTTTGTTAATGGGCATTAAGGTGCTGGAAGAAGTAAGGCATCCAAGCGTACAGGTAGGCTGGGATCATTCTAGGAACCAGAATAACCCTGCTGAGAACAGCCAAGCTCAAACACTCATGAGTCAGCCCCTCAGTCACAATGTATTGTGGGGAGGTTTAACCAGCTATGACATAATTGATTGCAATTGCATGGTATTATTTGATCATCTTATCAACATTAAAAAATATAGATATTATTGAAACATGAATCATCTCGATTCTATCAATGCCTTGTATTATAATAAGCCAAACATGCTCTGATTCCAAAAAGTCGTTGACCACCGTTCCAGTATTGAATGGGAAAGAATGCAGGTGTAGCATTACAGAGCATGAGAGAAATATTCCAAGAACAGAAAGATTCAGTATGGCAGAGAAAACCAAGAAAAAATATATCATGAAAATTGAAATGTTCCTCTGGAGCTAAAGGCAAATATAAATGAATGTAATTTGCAGCAACCGGTACTTTTGAAGGGGCAAGGCTATGAGTGGATCGTATTAATTTAGATGAAATAAGCCCACGGCATTCATACCAGACCAGAGAAAAACACAACTGCTCTATGATGTAATGTGTGTTATATTTTTCATTATAATTCGTTTTATCCCTCGTGCCAAAGTTCAAACACAAATACATAACCTAATGTATCCTTCAGCCAGTGTGTACGACAATTTCCTAACAAATTGATTATTTGTACAATATGATTCGAGGACACTCACTGTGAAACCTTCCCCGTGCTGAGTGCCAGACGAGACTCTGTCCTCTCCCGTCGGGCTCATGGGCTTGGGGTCAGACAGGGATCTCTGCATGGCCTTCGGTCCTCTCGGGCTGGCTGCTGGGGAGACATAAGACGGATCCCCTCGGAGATTCTGAGGGCTTGTATCACCCAGTGTGTTTTCATAGGACACAAACTCCAGGGATTTGCTGGGGGATACACAGGGCGATATCGGGGAGTAGAGGACTTTGGGAGATTTGGGAGCCTGAAGGGCGGAGGGGTCGGTTTTGAGATTGGCCGACTGGCCTATCTCTAAGGGAGTGGGGCGTCTCTTCGGAGAGGTCCTCTCGGAGTCCGAGAGCTCCATCCTGGTGTCCATTCTTATGTTCCCCTCCGAATCGGTTTGTATGCTGATCTCGGTGTGGGCCTGCAGAGTCGTCTCCGACTGCCCGCCCCTATCGCCCCGCGAGGTGCGAGGTCTGCTCCGTCTGGCCCTGTTCTGCTCCTCCCATTCGTCTTGATCTTCATCGTCCGTCTGCACGCAACTATCTACCCCCTTTTTGACGCTTCTCTTCTTCCTGCCAGCGGTGTATGCTTTGCTCACTGAATCGTCCTCTTCATCCGTCTGGCAGCCACTATCTGTTATTTTGCGTGCCAGTATGGTACCATCGGGCCCGATAACAATGGCCTCCTGTGGACCATGTCCCGGGACCTCTCCCCCAGGGTACATCTGCCGGATCTTTTGCTCTTCCAGCTGCATGCGTAGCTGCCCTTGGAGCCTCTGAATCTGCTCCAACTGTTGTTGCTGCTGGGCGTAGGTCTCCTTCTGCAACATGAGGTGCGCCTGCCTCTCCTCCTCTTGCTGGGCCAGAATGTGCTGTTTCATGGACTGCAGCTCCTCCAACTCCTTCTGAACCAGCATCTGCTCCTGCTCGCGGAACCGCTGGATCTCCTGGCGCTCCCACTCAAGGTCCTCTGCCAGGCGCTGCTGCTTGAGTTTCTCCATCTCCAGTCGCTCGCGTTCCGCCTGGTACTGACCATCCCCGGGAACCATGGGGGAGGACAGGGCCTCCAGGGAGGCAGCGATGGCTTCAAGGGATGCGTCGGTGTAGCTGTCCAGGGACAGGGAGGTCAAAGCCCTGGAGACAACATCAGCAGCACTGATGCTCCCGTCTTTTGTGAGCTCCAAGTTGAGGGGCACGTCTTCCAGATCTCCGGCCGACAAGCTGGAGATGAAGCTCTGGGATCGTTTGAGTGGCAGGTTTTCAAGGTTGGAGAGGGACGGCATTGTGTCACTGGTGTGCATGGTGTTGTTGTATGTAGTGCTGAAGATGGAGCCAGGTTGGGTGGTGATTGCGTATGTAGATGGGATTGGTGCCGAAACTGAAGAATAGACCACCCCGTTGGAGGACCTCAGAACAGTGTTGGTTCCAAAGATGGTGCCAGTGGCACCGGTGACCCGGGCCTGGGAGTATGGTGGAATTGTCATGCCTGCATAGGCCCCTTTTCTGGAGTAGTCCACGGCTTCACCTGTCAAAAGTCAAAAATATAAATTGAGGACGAAACGGTTCTGACAGTCTTAAGTTTGAAGGAAGCGGTTGCATGCCGATGGATATCGAAAATCAAAAACGGAGAAAAAAGAAAAAATACATCACAACACGACATGCCCAAATAATATGTCAAAAGCTTGCAGAGACATGCAAAAAAATATATTGTGGGGAAAAAATGATTGAATGTCCATGCAAATCACGATGAGAAATGAAAAAAATGGAGAAAAAAAAAGCCACATGAATTAGCCATGAATCAGATGGTGGAGTTGAAAATAACATTTCAGCGACAGGTCGGCGATGTCGCAGCACTGACCTGTGTCGGACACCTTAGCTGAGGTGAGATCTACCGCACCCTCTGAGGTGACGTTGAAATTATAACTGTTCTTGCTCTTGTAAAGGAAAAGCCCAGCTTCTGCCAGGTTAGTGTCCGACATCGAGGGTTTGATTCCCCCAAACCCTCTCATGCCGTAGGGTGAGCGGTCATACTGATAATGGTCGTCTCGATATCCAAAGCGGTCTTCGGGTAAGGGTGTCGTGGGCTGCTGAGCTGTGCAGCTCCCTGCGAACGGCAGTTTGTAGACAACATCACAGCACACAGACCTTCTCCCAGCGGTGAGATCCACAGGTTTGCCGTCATCTTCCGTCATGACTGCGGTGACAATCTCCGAGGATGTTGTATCTACTGACACCAAAGTGTTGAATGGTTTGGTGGTGCTAAGGTCCACAGCCCCTGCGAATGTAGCTGTGCCCGTGATCAAACCATTGGCAGATACACAGCTCTGAGTGGGCATGGGGGCCATGGTGACCGGTGGGGACTGGAACGTTGCACTGGTGCCTGATCCCACTGAAAGGTTGATCGGGATCTCCACATTGGACGCAGTAGTAGGCTGAGCACTGATGGGGCGAAAAACAATTTGAGACATGGGCTCAAATGCTTTGTTTTTTGTTAGTTGGAGAGGCGCCGTCGTAGCATAGGTGTCAAAACTGTCGTAGCGCTGGATTGTAGCCGCACAGGTCACGATGGTGATGCTGTCAGTGACAATAGAGACTGTGGAGGATTCGGTACTGAGGTTGACCACCGAGGGCTGCACTGCACTTGTCTGACGACTACCGGCGTCGCTTGTTATAAAGGCCTGCCGCCTGCAGTCTGTGCCAGAAGACAGGTCCACACCTTTCATGTCACTTCCTGGTTCTTCTTTCATAGTTCTAAGGTCGACCACCTCACAATGCTGGAACGCCTGGCCGTTCTGCGCAGGCGGTTGGGTTTTTGGCTTCTCCACTGAGACCGGAACACCGTTTGCCCTCGGAGATGGCATCGGAGGGGGTGTTCTTTCATGGACAACAGATACGGTAGTTCTTTGGACTTCTGTTTTAACCACCTGAGAAACAACATTAGGCAGAGACACTGGAGGTTGTGCTGAGGCAGATATAGCCTCAATAATATGACAAGAACTAGAGACATGCGTGTCCAGACCACAGATCTCCTGGTTTTCTATGGACTCTGTGACCCTTGTGTATGCCAGGGGCACCCTAGTTGTTTGTGTTTGGGCTGAATATGGTTGTTGATATGACTGTTGACCATGTCTTAAAGGGGAGACTGGACCAGGACTAGACGGTGCTTGGGTTGAGATACCTTCGACCGGGGAATTGGGTTGAGAGGGGAGTGTGATGACCACATATGTGTCACGTAGATTGCTGGCATATCTTGGAGAAGACGGTGAAGAGTGAAAGAACTTGTTTTCAGTCGAGGGACTCAGATTCAGGGCAACATCTACAGGATCTGTGGAAAATGCAGTAGGTCTGGATGGATAATGGACATGGGCAGGTGATGGAGGTTGAGAGTTAGGCTTTGGTGCAATTGGTGGTTTGGCACCATCCGTAGGTCTGTGACTAGGCCCAACCCCAGTAGAAATGGATGGTTTTGGGGGAACTGGAGGAGGAACATGAGGCTTATATGTTGGTGCCACTGGGTATCGTGCAGCTTGGTCTGTAGTGGGGGGTTCTGGCCTGATGGGGCAGACCGGTGCTTGAGGTGGTAGTGGAACTGGAGGTTTCCTGGGGAATACTGTGGGTTTTGGCTGAGTGGGGGGTGGCAGGGGAGACGTAACAGGTGAATCTGTTTTTTCCTGAGAACTAGCCCGGCGAAGGATGTGTGGCTTCGGGGGCACCGGTGGGGCAGTTGACACTATGCTGGGAACAGTGGCTGTGTACTGAGGAACAGTGGACAAGGGGGACACATTGACCACCACAGGGGGTGCTGGTGTGGGGGTTGTGCTGGACAAATCTACAACATCTGATTGGGAAGAAACAGCATTCGTTTGTGGCGTCTGTTCTGACGTGGATGAAGGTGGAACTTCAATAACAACAGAGTCAGACTCTGCACAGGACGTTACTGGTGGTGTGCTGCTTTTCTCCTCTTCCTTTTTGATAAACTCCTCATCTGACGACAGTTCTCCAGAAGAGCATTGTGTCACCTTCAGGTCTGGGATGGGATGGAGTGCCCGTCGAGGTGTGGCCTCTGGATCCTGCTGAGTTGGACTGGTTCCGGGTGTCAGGACCTTTTTCATGAGCTCTTCGTAGGCCGCCTCAGCGTCCAGTAATGTTTTCCCATCCTTCCCCGGTGTTACTGCAGTGCTGTTAGAGACGACACTCTCAGCAGGTTGCAACACAATCTCTGGCTTGGTCATCGTTGTCACCGGCTGCATCTTTTGATATTCCTGCTCAAGTTTCATGAACTCTTTTCTTTTCTTTATCATGTCTTCGTACACTTCGTCCGGCGATCTCAGCTTTTTAGACTCTGCTGGAACTTCCATATTGGCTTGCACCACCTGCTCAGTATTTGCATTGTCAATGAGAGTCTCATAGGCATAGTCCTCAATCAACATGCCTCCGTATAGGGACTCTTTGGCGGGTTGAATCTCCACCGTCTCAACCGTTGGAGATTTGGCTCGCAGCATTATCTCTTCATAGGCCTCATCGGCCGTTTTAAGAATTTTTGTATCCGCTTTGTCAGCGTTTTGCTCATCAGTCGGAGAGTGAAGGGACACGGACGTTGGGAGCTGATATGTTTTCTGTACCGCTGCGATCTTTGACGCGTGGATCTCAAACCCTTCTGAATCTGATTCGATGCTCGGGGAGAAATCAGAACAGGAGGAGCGCCGGATCTCCTCCATCTCCGCCTCTTGTCTTAACTCTTCTGTCGGCGAGGCGTCTTCGATCGGGGACAGATTGCTCGGTGGCGTCTTTGGGCGCTCTCTCCTTCTCTGGGATCGTAGGTCATCTTTGTCTTTCTTGGATTTCTTTCCCGAGCCCTTCTGTTTTTCCTGCTCCCTCAGAAGCTCCTCCTCTTCACGCAATTCTTCCTCCTCGGAGGAGTCCTCGATGGTCGGGAGCGTCTGACCCGGTTGTCTGTGTTTGGCTTTCCTGTGTTGTTTCCCCTCTCCCGACCGCGCGTTGCTGGGACTGCTGCTATCACTGTCCTCGTCAAGAGAGGAAACGGATGTTGGGGACGTCCCCGGGGTGAAGCTAGACGCATGTAGGCTGGACGATCCGTCTCCTCTGGACCGGTCGTCTGGCGAATCAGTCAGGCTTCCCATTTCCAGCTCCCCATCATCAGGTGTTATCATTATCGGGGCGCTGGTTGCGTTGAGCTCGATAGTTCTAAATTTACGGACAGCCACACCAGTCTCTGGCTCCCCTTGCATGGGTTCAGTCCCCTCGTCTTTCCCTGCTTCGTTAGCCTTGTCCAACGAGCCGCAGAGTGGCTTTTCCACTTCATCATCGGGGCTTATGGAGGTCTTTTTGAGAAGGCGCCTGGTCTTTGCCGGTGCGCTCCTTTGTTGCTCAGACCGTTTCTTCTCGTCGTCTCTTATCTTTCGGCGAATCGGGTTCTCCTCGTCGGAAGGGGAGGCGTCCTCGTTCTCGCTCATCTCCATGATCTGCTTCCGGATGAAGTCCTCGTCGTCCCCGGACACAGGGCTCTCTTTGCCGAAGCTCTCGCTGCTGTCCTCCAGGGAGTCCGCTCGCACGTTGTCGGGCACCAGGAGCTTCTTCTGAGTGCTCGTCCCCGTGGCAACCCTTTTCTCAGAGAGCTCCCTGTCGTCTTCGGAGCTGGGCGTGTCTGGCGACAGAGGGAGCACCTCCAGTTTGCGTCTGATCTTCAAGGAGTCTGTGTTTCCCTCGCCGTCTGCCGGCTGCGTGCCGGCCTGCTGGGCCTCTAGGAGGGGCAGGACGGTGCTCTCCAGCCGGGCAAAGTCGGACGGGCTGGTGGGACTGATTTCCTGGGCGATTGCCACATCCTCAGGTTTCTTCTGCTCTTTATCCTGTTAAAAAAAAGAAGACAAAATCGTTGTTAATTTTGTAGCAGGGTGATATTAATTGCATGTGACTTAAGCCCTTAGTTATTTTTGGTAACACTTTATTTCGATAGTCCACTGTTGACACTCAACAAGCTATCAGTAGATATGCAGTTGCATGTCAACA
>JAOPJL010000078.1:12307508-12318987 GCA_027123545.1 Trisopterus esmarkii | reverse complement strand
CAGAACCGCTTTAAGATGACCTACAGAACCGCTTTAAGATGACCTACAGAACCGCTTTAAGATGACCTACAGAACCGCTTTAAGATGACCTACAGAACCGGTTTAAGATGACCTACAGAACCGCTTTAAGATGACCTACAGAACCGCTTTAAGATGACCTACAGAACCGCTTTAAGAACCTGTTTAAGATGACCTACAGAACCGCTTTAAGATGACCTACAGAACCGCTTTAAGATGACCTACAGAACCTCATTAAGAACCGGTTTACGACGGCCTACAGAACCACTTTAAGAACCGGTTTGAGATGGCCTACAGAACCGGTTTAAGAACTAAATCGGGTTACGGTTGGTTTTAAGAACGTCAATCAGGTGAGGGGTTGTCGTCGAGGCGTTGTGATGGCGACGCGGCGTTGTGATGGCGACGCGTCGTTGTGATGGCGACGCTACATCCCGGAAGCATTTTGCGTGCGTCTTGCGCGCGTGGCCTGCGCCTTGGATCCTCCGTCTCCAAAACGACTCCGAGGCAGGAAGTGAGTCGGGACAGGATTATCAGAGCGACGCCCCACATCATCCGTCCGACGTCCAACAGCCATTAGACGTCCAACCACCTGATCGGTGAGTTTCCACCCCGCCGGCGGAGGAAGCCTCCGCCCGAGCTGTGCCCGTCCCTTGCGGAGCGGCTCGACAAGGACACTGAAGACTGTCTAACCAATTCACCGGACGGCGCATAGTGTCCTGAATGCTCTGACCGACGTTCGCCTGTATACTTTTAGTTCAGTGTCCTTCCCCATACTCCGTGCTGTGCGCTGAGGACCATGTGGGCGGACGCCAGGGAGACTGGTCCTCGTTTCCTTCATGTCCCGCGGGGTGAGGAGCGCGTCTAGGCGGCGGAGGAGGAGATGCCGTCCGACGTGGAGTACAGCCCGCTGCCCGCGGAGGGCTCCGGCGCCGGGGTCCACGACTTCTGGCTCTACGTGTGGATGCGCCGGTTCTCGGTGACAGCCTCGCATGTCATCGCACTGGGTCTTACCCTGTTCATCTCTCTGTTGTCTCGTCCTGGAACAAGTAGGTGGACGCAGTTCAACATAGTAGTACTTATTGTACGCTACAGTTAAGTAGGCGAGGGCGTGAATAGCCTCTTGATCACGGTGTGATGATGTATCATAACCCCTTTACTGTTATCTCGTCTTTCCCTCAAGGTCTGTTCTCCTGGCATCCTGTGTGCATGTCCTTTGCGGTAAGTCTAAACTCTGTATCCGTGGTGTGCCTCACGCATGCCCCTGTGACTGTGTTTAGCCTACACTGGCTCTGCAACAGAACCATGTCCCCCCAACGCGGCAGGGCGCCAATCTATTGATCGGAGTGCTTTTCGATTTAGCTTCTCAGAAAGAAATGTGTTGAAGTATTTTATCACATGTTACAGTCCTGTAGCAGCTTTCCAGGAATCTCCCCTTACTCTGGTGATACCTTGAGCCTCGTCCTGCTCCTCGTGTTCTCTGGCTCCATGGGCTTTCCATTGTGAATAATAGATGGCTGGGAGGGAAACAGGATTATGTGACACGCCTCAAGATTTTAGTTTCAAGATGGTACAGTTTCACGGTATTAGGTGTAAAGTTGAACGTATACAACAATATTTCTGAGTGGATTACTAGTGTGTCTCCTGGTGATGAACCTGCCCCAACAGGCAAGCAACTTGTGAGCTCCACCTTCTGAGTATCCAATTCCGTACCATCCTCACACTGAGCGCTCCGCCACGGGGCTCTGGTCTCCGTATGGTCCTTGGACTCCAGTTCCTCTCCATACAGGGGATGTTCCCGTTCTCACAGCACTGTGTCCCAGCCTAGGGGGGCGGACATCAAAGCCAGACATATTTTTAATGATATTATTTACTTTATCTTGTGCTGTTGCTGCTGTGTAGCTGTTGAGGAACCAAGCCTAAAGCTGGCTTCACACCGCCACACTGGAACCGCCCTGAGGACCGCCCTGAGGACCGCCTCTCTGCCGGAGGGTTCCGCGTGGCGGTGGGGGAGGGCCAGGAGGGTTCAGGAGGGTTCAGGAGCGACCGGCGCAGATAGTTTCAACAATGGGGAGGCTGAGCGGTACGGCAAAACGCACGCTCACTAGGGCTGTAACGATACACGACTCACGATTCGTTTGATATCAGGGTTTTTGACCCACGGTTCGATACATCCCACGATTCTTTTCCATTTAAAAAGCATTGTATTTCAATTTACTGATGTAACAATTAACTTAATGTAACATTTAGTTGGAGGATGCTTGCAGGTCGGCAAATAAATCCTCCACTAGTTTTGTGGTTTAGGCCGACGTATTTAAAAAATATTAATGTCAAATTAATTAAAGTCATTTGAAAAGTTTGGTAGCACTAACAAGAGTTCCCGCTAGAAAAAAACGGTGCCGGTCCAACCTGCAGTGGTTTTGTTTTCCGGACATTTTGATGATAAATATCAAATATCCTATTATGGCTTCTTATTCGGGCTGTTTTCACAATAATGAAGGCTGTGCGTTGGGAGTAGCGTATGTGTGTGCGCGGACCAGGAAGCGGTCGGACCAGGAAGCGGTCGGACCAGGAAGCGGTCGGACCAGGAAGCGGTCGGACCAGGAAGCGGTTGCCGCTCAGCTTTCCCCGTGTTGAAACTATCGGCCGCAGATGCTTCTAAACCCTCCTGGTCCGGCGTCGGGGCGGTCGTCGGGGCGGTCGTCGGGGCAGTCGTCGGGGTGGTCGTCGGGCGGTCGTCGGGCGGTCGTCGGGGTGGTCGTCAGGGTGGTCGTCAGGCGGTCGTCGGGGCGGTCGTCAGGGCATTTGCCTCGCGGTGGTGTGAAGCCAGCTTTAAAAAGGGGTGTGTCGCGGTCCTGCCTTCTCACACCGAGAGGTCCAACGCGGCGGCTGTAAGCTCCTCCCCCTCTGCCGCCCCTCCCCTCTGCCACCCCCCCCCGCTGTGCGTATGACGGTGGGACCTATATGTGAAAGCAACGCCGTGATGCTGCCCATCTGCTCCAGGGAACGACGGGCCATCAGGAGACACTGCTCTAGCCGTATGGAGTCTGGGGCTGTGATATGTGTATGAAGCGGATGCCATATGTGAGATTCATGCATGTAGTATTTTTTTGGGACTTTTTTATGGCTGCTACTTTTACTCCCCTTGTTTTTAGTGTTTTTTTTAATTTCCCTATCCATTTCCTTTTCATTCCTCACATGTATTTTTTTTAATGTTAATAAGTAAGTATTTTTACTTTTCATGCTCACATTGGGTCAGATGGTCACAATTTGTAAGTTGAACGTTATTTTCTTTGCCTCTTCTTTCCGTGTTTGATTGCCTGACATCGTCCTTTGCAAATGCCGTAGGTGCAGTATAAATATTATTCTTAGGATCAAGATATAAAGATGCTATCGAGCTTTGGCAGGCTTCCACTAGCAAACGCTTGTTCTGAAAATTTCAACCCGAGGGCTGGGTGATCACCTGATGCAAACAAATGGATCAGCGACCCACCAAAACGATGGATATCTCCATTGACCTGTACTCCTTCATATCTTCAGAAAGCACAGACGGCGAACAACACCATCGTCTCTGCAGCAAAGCTGATTCCATTAGACTCTATGCCCTCCCTGGGTCTGCCCTTCGAAGACACAGAAGACAGCCCTTCCCCTTCCTTCGTGTGCGTACATCAAGGTCTTCTCTGGTGAGACGGGCTAATGCCGGTTAATGCTGTCTGGCGTCTAGCGTCGCAAGCCAGCACACCACTCGGTTTACCATAATCAAGTTCTACCTGCCAATTCTGTCCCCGGGCTCCGAGAGAGAGAGAACTCGATAAACGAATGACAACGTGCACGAATGACAAGGCATTGAATACAAATTTGAAAAACAAAAGCGTATGCACACCCACCAAACCACCCACCCCACTCACAGATATACACACATTCAGAAAATTCTTGATTCCTTTACATTTACATTTACATTTACACTATCCAAAGCGACAAACATACATATACATATACATACATACATACATACAATACATATATACTCTCTATCCGTAGTAATACACAACCTGAATTGGCTAGAAACGACATGCAATGCAGTGCATGCAACACAACAGGGTATGCGCGGTCAATCAACAATGACTTTCCATCTTTTCTTGTTACTCACACACACACACACACACACACACACACACACACACACACACACACACACACACACACACACACACACACACACGCGGCCAGCCCCACAGTGGGGAGGAGGTGGATGCTCATGAGTTGGAGGGAGATGTTCACACGTTCTGCCCGCTGCCTATTCTCACCACAGCTGCTTTCTGTGTCTGGTCCGCTCCACCGGCCACAACCTTTTTATTTCCCCCTCCCACCGTCAAGAAAAAAGCTTTCTCCACGTGTCTGCACACATTGTGCATGATTGTGCATGATGCCGTGAACGAAATGGCAAATAATGAAAAATAAAGTTGAGTTGTTTTGCTTTCGTGTAGGACTGTCACCAGCTGCAAGCCAATTCGTTGATTTTTTATGATTCTATGAAATGTCAAATAATAATAATAATAATAATAATAAATAATAACAATAGGTGTCCATAGATACAGTGTGAATACCTGATTACAAATTCGCATCACAAGTTGCCAGAAGTGACTTAATTTGAGAATCCAAATTGGGGAAAAGATTACCGATTTGCATTATGGAAGATATGAGCAACAAATATTTCTCAATAGACTACATTTACTGTTGACTAATTGGTTCATTTAGTTAATAAAACCAACAAAACTGAGCAGCGTTTAAATGGGTGCAACCAAAATTGAATTTGTGCTACCAACTGGAATAAATGGAACCAAAAGAGCATAATCTAAAAAGGTTTTAAGCCCTGACCTGATATAGAGACTTTGTTTCTGCTCTACAGCTAGCTAGCTACTGGCTGGCTGGCTTATCCAGCTGTGACACATTAGCAATCAACTCCTTCTGCTTCTGTTAGCATCCTGGGAGTGTAATCACGAACCCAGGAGAGCACTTTAAATGCTAAACTCATACAGCATCCCCTCCTCACTTATCCCAACATTCCTCTCTAGTCATTGGTTGGTTAACAAACAGTAGGCATCAATTGTGTAGTTTGACATTTAGCATAGGCTTTCTTAAGGTGGTTCTCTTACGTTAAATATTGATGCCAAAACATCTGCCAGGAATATTACAGTTTAGCGGCTAGGTAGCTCAACTCGCTAATGAGCTCACCACGTAGTCAGGTACAATGTGTATAATGTGCGTTGTAGTGACCCAGGCTGGATTCTGGCTAGTGGTCCTATGCTACACATCCTTCGGTGTCTATTTCAACCCCCTTTCCTGTTTGTTTTCCTGCTCTTATCAATACCAAAACACATTTACAGGAAACAAATAATCAATCATCATAAGAATGTAACGGTTCAATTAAAAGAACACCATTCAACTTCCACATGAGCCGAATGAAATTGTGCTAAAAAGCACACATGCCTCTTCACATCCTTGCTGTACCGACAGCGATATACTGTATCTATTTCTTCTGACAATTGTACTTATTGTAAGTCGCTTTGGATCAAAGCCTCGGCTAAATGCCCTAAATGTAAAAATGTAAAATGTAAGCTGTGGCCCGAGTCCATTCTCCATCTCACTCCCACCCCTAGGCTACAGCTTCTCCAGCTCATCCCTCCTCTGAAGACAGAGACGAAGGGCAGGACAGGACAGGAGGACAGACAGACAGACAGACAGACAGACATCACATGGCATCTCCAGGGACAGACCTCTACCTCTTCCCCCCCCCCCCGGCCTCCCTATGTACCGGCCCTCTGATCAAACAAGATTACCGTGACGACGGAGAACACGGGGCCGGTCACGTCGGCTCTCCGTCTCAAGGTGGTTTCGTCGGTGACACTTCCAGCCAACCGAGGCAGAAGTTAAAAGGTTGGAAGGGCGTCGAGGTCGCCGGCAGTCCACCGCCGCACTCCCCCAAAAGTATCGGAGTGAAAGTGTGGGCAGTTGATCCTTGATAGCTGCAGGCTAGGGCGCGCGTTCCGACAGGGTGATTGAACTGGTGTTTGGAGACTTAAAACCTGCCCTGTGCAACTGCCACCATCGCTACAGCAGCGAAAGGTGTTGCCAGTTTGACTCATAGCTCCTTTCATAGCGCGATGCCGATTTATCCTTTTTAAATACCTGGACAAACAGCGCAGGTCCCGAGGACTGGTGATGACGTGCTAGTTCTCGTGTGTTTACATTGCATTGAAGGATCACAAATACTCTTTTACGCCGAGGGCCTGCATTGCAACGGAGCGGTGGTGGGAAGATACAGCATTGGTGTAGTCTCTGTCAGCCCGAAAGGTTCCGGGTTTGAACCCCAATGCTAAGAGTATACCAGTAGCCCGGGAATCTTATGAATAAAATCTTTGATATAAAAGCGTCTGGTAAATTGTGAATAGAAAACAATAACAATTATACTATAATAATAATAGCTGACTTCATGTATGGTTACAGACACTTGCATTCTGTAAAATCAAAATTGTACGCCGAATTTCTTGTGTTACTGCCTTCATCCTTGCTTGAACTAAGCTAAGACTGGGGTTGGGATCGTTGTTAAAGTCCAAACCAGCCTATGGGGAGTATTGGTGTGTTTTTCAGAGTGTATGTTTAAGGGAGTCCAGTGAATAACAACAGCTAATCCATGCATGGCAGTGCTCTGGGAATACCCTGGGGCACGGCACTTGGTATTCATGCTAGTCGCTGGGTCGGCGTCCCCTGTTCCCGTTGACACAACAGGCCCTGAAATATGGACAAAATGGGCCATCAGGCCATGTTTTTGCCGATGAGCCCGTCTAGAATAAACAACGACGCTGTCGTCTCCCTTTTCTATTTACATAAAGGTATTAAATCAAGGTGTGGCATTTCCTCCGCCTAGCTGAACCGCAGTCTACCTGTGGCCATCGTGATGGAAAATCCACGTGTTGCTTAGTTTTAAAGGTGACTTATTATACCACTGGGTGTGAGTATGATTAGCCGTTACAAGCCGTTTTGAAAATCCTCCTCTTCTGCCATATCAAGTGGGAGTGTCGAACCTAGATGGACAGAATCAAAACGGCGTGCAACGGCTAATCACGCACACACCTGGTGGTATAATAGGTCACCTTTAATAATTGAAGTTCTCTTCAGGTTGTGTTATCTTCACCCCATCTGGTGAGTGTTACTTTGTAGGCTGTGTAGGAGGAGCGATAAAGTGGTTGTGGTACTTTAGTTTATAAACATTTTTTTGCAATGGTTGGAAACACAACATATTGCTGGAGTTTGGGCAGTAGGCGAAACGGTAATGTTGTGCTTCAGCGTTGCAGCATATTCAATTAAACTGTTCTCAACTACTCCTGGGCTGGAGGCGGTGCACTTGTAATTGTCGACTTGTAATATGATTGTGAACTTGTAATATTGTCGCTATACTATATATTAATTGAATCCGTTGAAGTTGAAGTTGCGAAAGCATCTGGTGAACATTTTAACTATTACTGTGAAAACTTGTGTCATGTGTGTGATGTGCGATCTGGTTGCGGAGTGACATAATGAAAGATCTGACGGTGAGGCTGCATTAGCCTAGCTGTGGTAATGCACGTGTGTGTCATGTCTTGTTGTTGATGTTAGCATCAGTAGTGCATAGTGTGATGCATATTTGGCTGTGTTGGCTGTATCAGCACCGAATCTGACAGTTGTGAGCATGTCAATTGTTTGGGGGTTGGGCGTTGGTGGAGTTGGTTACTGAAGGCCCTGACCTAAACCCCACGGCACGCTTCTGGTTAACGATTGTTTTTCAAGTGCCCCTTTATTGTTAGCCTTTTGCCAGGGCTGAACCGATCTCAAGGAATCGGTTGGCAGGTTAGCAATATAATGTTACAATTTGATTTGCTATAATTGTATTAATTGTTCCGCATAACACTTTAGTTATCGCTTACTTACTTTTCAATACATATTTGACAATAATGCATATGCCCTGAGCGTGAACCATGAACCTGATACTTTTTTGTCTGCACATTTGGGAAATATTTCAAAACTTGCTAATAACCTAGATAATATCCTGGTAAAACTTTGTGTGTAACATTTTTGACAATCAAGCTCTACAAACGTATGTGTGGTTTAAGAGGTGTTCGTTGGAATTCTGGGTGGGATCATGGTGTGGTTTACTGGGACCTACCTATAGTGTTTTAAATGGTAGTGGGCGAGGGGGGGGGGTTGTGGCTTAGATATGACAGATTCCCAGCAGTGGATGTTAAGTCTGATAGCCTAGCCACAGGGGTGGGGTGACATGTGTAGGATCCACGTTTGAATGTTTAGGAGAGGAAAAAAAAACCAGGCCATGAATCTGTCTCCATGGCGACACCAGGAACGGATCCACCAATGGCACCTGTGCAGTTGCCAGGGCGTGTGTGTGGCCCCAGCTCTAACCCTAGTTCCGATCACCGGTGCGTTGATTGATTGTGTACTTTTTCAGTACTCCTCTGGCGGTGTTAATTTCATACCACATGTAAGCAGATCCCTGCACTTATGTTGTGAGAATATTGTACTCCAGCAAGTCTTTCACTGAATGACTTGTGGTCAAATACCCGGTTAGTTTGCAATCACTTCACAGTCCTTGACGAACGCACAAAGCCTTCATCCATAGCACAGTCGAAGCATAACACGATAATCCACAAAGACTCAATTTGTAAATTGAAAGGAAGTGAATAACAAAGACAGAGAAACAATGATGAGTTAATCCTCCAATCCTACAACACAGCACCCAAGGAAATCCGTATTGGCTCTGATACAGCAGAGCATCCTTGTTAAGGTATAACCATGGTAACACAGTATTTAAAAAATGTGAAATAGACCTAAAGATTTAGGATAGTCCAATACATATTATAAGAGAATGCATTCTCCATTGCGTACATTGGGTTTCTCAAAAGAAAAAAGGCTCACATACACACACACACACCTAAAAAGCATGGATATGAGGACTTTTGGACTTTTAGGAGGTTTTTAGCCAGTACAGTACAGACCAGTACAGCTTTGCCTCGACGGTGACTCAGACTTGGAACAGATGTCTGTTCCCTTTTTTGTTTTTTGTACCACCAAGCCGCTCAATGGGGGGAGAAAGGGTAAAGAAGGGGGAGAAAGGTTCCAGAAAGTCAAACACGGGGTCCTTTCTGGTGACGAGACAAGAGGTCACAAAGACAGAATTGGGGCGAACACTGCAGTGCAAAGCTGTTACCCTGCTGTGACAAATGCACGGGGCTGTATCCTTGGGTCTCGATGCCAGAGTCGCTTAACACACGCGACAGGCCAATGTGACACATTTCCCCTCGCATTTCAATCAAAACCGTCAGCGGGGTCTGTATTGTGGAGCACACCGGTGCCTTTTAGGTAGTGAACATCAGGGCCATGCAGGGCCCTGATGGTCCATATCATAGGGCGATATCTAGCCCAGGGGAGCTATAACGTTTTAGCCAATGCCCGTAAAGAAAATTGCTTCCACTTACTGCTTCATTACGATGTTACTCAACATCGTTTTTTTCAGCGCTGTTATTCGTCTGCCCATCCGGCACTTATTCCAATCCCTGGAACGATTAGGGTTAGGGCAACGGAAAAATCCCTTGCCCTTGAGATCACTTAGAGTTAAGGGGTGTCGTGTAATGCGACACGGTAGCGGCTGGTTAAGGGCCGTACAAATTGACTTGACTTCCCCGCACTTGTCATTGAAACGTTAAACAAGCCCGAAGATTTTCTCTGTGGAAGTCGCAGAATTGTATACCATCTTCCCTCAGCGGTCCGATATGTTGTGTTTTTGTAACTTCTGATCGCGCTCCCTCTACCGATCAATTCAATTATCGATCAAACACTTGAGTCACACTTACAGATCAATGTGTTTCAGCGTCACCCTGTGCGTGTCCGTCAGTGCGTTCTCCGAAGGGTCAAAGATCAATGAAAATCACACCTTGTTCTGGACACTGGTGGCAGTGCAGCTTGGCTCAACGATTTGCTTAATGATCCAATGATACGAGTGCGCTGATTGACAACTTGTTTATGTCTCGGTGAGCGTCGTATCGGATGCTTCTTCTCCTCCTTCCCTCCCCCGTCTTCTTTCAAACACCAGATGTGCTTCTTGTGAAGATGACAGGATGGAGGACAGAGAGGAGCCGGGCAGATCTTATGGAAAGCTGTCCGATGTTTGTCACTCTCGGCGGTATAATGACTAATGACTGGTAAGGTATACCGGCCTTTGTTTTTCGGTTGTTAAACAACACCACTTACTCTGGAGAGCGAGGAACAAAAAAAAAAAAAAAAATAGTCTTTGGAAAATACACTATCTTGTAAGGTGTTCCAGTTACCTAGCAACTTGACGGCAAACCTTTGGCGGCGCGCATGACGAGGGTGAAGTTAAACATCCAACAAAGAGATTACCTCAGTCGAAACGGAGCGGTCGAAGGGTCCGCCACGGAGAACCAGATAAACTGTCAGTTTCCAAAGGTGTGCTTAGATTGACTGCGTTGATATGGCGCTTTTATCCAGAGCGCTTCACAATATCGCCTGACATTCACCCATTCACGCACACACCGACGGCGGAGTCAACCGCGCAGGGCGACAGCCGGCTCGTCGGGAGCGGTTAGGGTTTAGAGGTGCCTCGGCTCGGGGACAAGTCGACGCGGCTACCAAGCCAACCCGCTGTACCTGCTGAGCCACTGCATAGGATCTCGTCTTGGACGCGTCTTGAATACGAGCAAAAACCCGGCAGGGATATATACACTGCAATGACCACCCCTTTCCCGAAAAAATATCTTAGGTTTTAGAATATTTCCCATGCTTTCTTTACATCGGAAACTTTATCCTTTGTGTATCGAAACTGATTTGCTGTTTGTTTGCGTGTGATGTGATGCGTGTGTGTGTGTGTGTGTGTGTGTGTGAGTATACAATGCATACACACACATTCATTTGTGAGTGTTACTCGCTACTCGTTACTCGCTCTCTCTCTAACTGCCTTCAAACTCTCTATCTTGAGAAAACCCCCAAATTGGTATCTCTACACTGCTGTGTGTGTGCGTGTGTGCTTGTTTCCGCGTGCGTGTGTGTCTGCGCGCTTGCCTGCATCCATGCGTTTGTGTCTGTGTGTGTGCGTGTGTGTACGAGCGAAAGCATGCATGTGTGCGTGTGTGTGTGTGTGTGTGTGTGTGTGTGTGTGTGTGTGTGTGTGTGTGTGTGTGTGTGTGTCTGTGTGGCGCGGCCCGGTGTCTGTGCGCCAGTGTCTAAACCCCCTCCAAACAGACATCCACAATTATCCTCCCGTGTGTTCAATTTACTGCTGAGCGAGTGTTTGTGTGTGTGAGTGCCAGAGCTGCATTAACCAGGCATCTGGGAGGCCTGGGTCAATGCTGCGGGCGGGCAGCCGAGCAAGGCAAACATATCCCCACAACAACCACTA
>JAOPJL010000078.1:11465901-11483770 GCA_027123545.1 Trisopterus esmarkii | reverse complement strand
TGTGTGTGTGTGTGTGTGTGTGTGTGTGTGTGTGTGTGTGTGTGTGTGTGTGTGTGTGTGTGTGTGTGTATATAATAAATCGAATTGATATAGCGCTCGGCCAAATCTCTATACACAGATATAAACATATATTTAGGATTTTTTATTATCACTATTTTCATTATTGTATTACCATGCACCCAAATATTGAAATACGTTTGCAGCTCACATCTGTCGGTAAACGGCAGCATTAGAGACGGATTATCTATTGTTGTGTAGCCGCTTTGTTTGGATCTTAACGGGCCCAGGAGCCACGATAAAAACCATTGATCCTGCGTGCGTGTGTGTGTGTGTGTGTATGTACGTGCGCGCTTGTGCGTGTGTGCGTGTTTATGCGTGTCTATGAGACAGATGGGGCCCCTCATTTTCTTAATTTTTTAACCTTTATTCCAATGAACAGTAGCCTATAGTAAAATACAAGAACACGCCATTCACACCATGAATGGAAACAGTGGTAACAGTTAATTACATTAATTACGAGGAACAAGAATAAATATCAGGGAAAATAAAAATTTATAGACAAACAATTAAGATATAACTTAAGGTAATAAGGATGTATCATACACTGAACTAAAAAAAATTATAATAAGTGTAATAACAACATTATTTGATCAAATAAAATAAATAATAATTTGTTTGTTGTCTAATTTACTAAACACATAAATTATTTAAAAAGATTAATTCATGGCCTTATTTGTTTGTTTGTACATGTTCACGCACGGACGTGATCCCGCTGCGTCACAACGTCACCACGTCGTGCCGTGCGTGGTGCGGCGGTCTCGTGCATTGTTGTGTTGGGGGTCGGGCGACGCCAGAGCTCCGCCGCTCATTCAGCTCCTGCTCTCCGCGGAGGCACGACGGCGACTCCCCACCACAACAACCCCGTGAACGAGCCGTTAAACCCCCACCGTCAGATCCCCTGCTTACACGCACGGATTTGAATGTTTGAATGCGGAACTTTGCGGTCGTACAAGCCGCTCTGGGAGCTTCCGTTTTTCGTTAATCTCCGAAAAGATCGCGGAATCGCCCGTCGGATGAGAACATTGTGTTCGGTTCAGGCCGTACCGCCGTCGCCTTTTGCAGCTACTGTGTTTCCCCCACTAGCATAAGTGCTTACAAATCCGAGGTATGTGTGTTTTTCCTGCTTATTTGCAACACGATACAGGCCCCGATACGCCCAAGACTACGAGACGTGTACGTTATCTGCAGTGTTTCGGTGTGTGAATGGCGGAATTTAAAAGAGGGGGTGGTGGTTAGGGGAAAATAAAGAAGAGCCGTTTTTGTTTTGTTTGACGCCATTTGCTCTTGTTAGCAGGGGGCTAGCTTCCCTGGCTAGCTGGCTAATGTTATTGTTAGCATCCAGGCCACTTTGGCACAGTACACTCGCATTAGGATGGTCAACTGCACACTCCTGCACCAAATAGGACATTACTAACTCGGGTCTAACAGCAGAGCCGTGCAGGGCCACCTCCCACTGCATTTAAATGCCTCTGTCAATGATCATTATGATGTCCTGGCTGGCAGGGCTCCTGAACGGCCAGGATGACTAGTATTATCACATTTGTTACTGTACTCTGTTGCACCATCATTAAGGCGAACAAGCTAGTGGTTTTAGATACCTGTCTGTGGTATGCACTCCACTTTTCATTATTGCCCTGCTGGTTTGTGGATGAAATGTCTCCTGGGTGCAACCATAACATCATGCATAAATCCTGTTCTTTCTGGTATCTCGATTCCTCGTCTGCGATCTAAATGCTGCATTGTATCGTGTCATAGTGATAGCTGTTCTTGTGTGGCAATGATATTTCAATGAACTAAAACTTTAAAACAAGATCCATACTCGTTCGTCCCAAATGTGTTCTTACACTAGACATGTGAGATGAAGTCTATGTTGATGTAAAACATATTTGTTTTACGTAAATGTAACTGAGTAAGTGTTAGCTTCACACGAAAGTTACCATAATTGTTACCACAGATCTGCCTTGAGTATTTGAGCATTGGCATATACAAGTAAATGGTTACTGGTTGAATATTTAGGTTTCTGTTAGTCTAACCTCTCTAATTTGAAGGAATCTTTTAGCATCGGCAAAAGTTTATGCGTAAACAGTGTATCGTTTTGCAGAATTGATGTAAAATGTATACAATAGTCCAGCATGTCTTGGATAATCGAAACCAAACTTTGTTGTGAGTTAAAGTTTGTCGCAGAACTACCAGTAACCAGACGACCTTTTAGCATGTACAACATGCAGTTGTTTTACATTTGTGACGTCTCTGTAGAGCTAGCCAGGTGTTCATTCATCCGGACTGCTTATCCTCTACCACAACAGCTCAGATCTTGACTCTGTGATCCACTCTGTGTCTCCATAGCAACACGGATCGCCACCATGAGGAAGAAAGCTCGGTACCACCGGGTCCCCGTACCCCAGCGGCCGCCGTCTCCCATCATGCCCTCGCCCAACAAGCAAATCCTCACCTACGCCCAGGCGCAGCGCATGGTGGAGATGGAGATTGACGGGCGGGTGCACCGCATCAGCATCTACGACAAGATGGGGGTGCTCTCGGACGACGACCCCACGGCCCAGGAGATGCTGGAGTGCACGAGCAACAAGGAGAACGCGGACAAACCCCCGCCGCAGGTCCTGCTGCGCTCGGTCCGTCTCAAGAATAGCCAAGAGAAGAAGAACGCCGCTCTGGGCATCACCGCCACGGCGGCGTCCCACGGAGACAAGGCCGGGAACCAGGGCACCCACAGCGGGCCCTGCCCCAAGAAGCTCCCGGAGCCCAAGTTCCGCACGGTGGAGTATAACCTGCCGGCGGTGCCCCGGCGCCCCGCCACTTTCTACGCCTTTGAGGAGAAGACGGAGGAGGAGCTGGACGAGGAGACCGAGTACGACATGGACGAGGAGGACTACGCCTGGCTGGACCTGGTCAACGACAAGCGCCGCGGCGAGGGCGCCAGCCGCGTCTCCTACAACGTGTTTGAGTTCCTGGTGGACCGCTTCGAGAAGGAGGCGCACCAGGAGAGCCAGGGCCAGGAGCAGGCGCCCATCGACGAGGACGCCGTGTGCTGCGTGTGCGCCGACGGCGAGTGCCACAACGGCAACGCCATCCTCTTCTGCGACGCCTGCAACCTGGCGGTGCACCAGGAGTGCTACGGCGTGCCCTACATCCCCGAGGGCCAGTGGCTGTGCCGCCACTGCCTGCTGGCGCCCGGCACGCCGGCGGCCTGCGTGCTCTGCCCCAACACCGGCGGCGCCGTCAAGCGCACGGACGACGAGCGCTGGGGCCACGTGGCGTGCGCCCTCTGGGTGCCCGAGGTGGGCTTCTCCAACACCACCTTCATCGAGCCCATCGACGGCGTGCGCCACATCCCGGCGGCGCGCTGGAAGCTGACGTGCCACCTGTGCAAGCGCAAGGGCGCCGGGGCGTGCATCCAGTGCCACCGCGCCAACTGCTACGCCGCCTTCCACGTCAGCTGCGCCCAGAAGGCGGGGCTCTTCATGAAGATGGAGCCGGTGAAGGAGGTGACGGAGAGCGGCGAGCCGGCCTTCTCGGTGAAGAAGGTGGCGTACTGCGGCGCTCACACGCCCAGCGGCGGCGCCCGGAAGCCCCTGACGGTGTACGACGCGGTGACGGCGCCCCGGAACGGACTGTGTAAGAAGGAGGAGCGGGGGGCCCGACGGAGCGGGCGGTCGAAAGGGAAGCGGCCGCAGCAGCAGCAGCTGAAGAAGAGCAAGAAGAGCAAAAAGCTGGATGTGAAGGTGGAGGAGGTGGAGGGAGAGGTCGCCACTCCTTCCAACGCGCCAAGCTTCCCTCTCCAAAGGTGCGTTTTGTTCCTGGCTGTTACAGTCAGGTTACTTAATAGCGGTTGAATCCATCCAATTCCAAAGGTTCAGATGTGGACTGTGTTTACATTGCAAAATGGAAACAGGGTGCATGGATTAAAGGGAGCAGGGATCTGTCTGGGTGTGTTGAGCCCTAAAGGGTCATCCTTCTTGCCACTATCCGCTTACACCTGGCAACAAAGGGGATATTATGCCACCAGGTGTGAGTGTGATTAGCCACGACAAGCCGCCTAAATATCTGCTTTTTTAATGTATTTTTGTGGAATCAAAAGTGGGCGTGTCACCCTAGATGTATGCTGGATGAATAAGCAACATTTGCTGCAGTCCACTGGGTAGGCTGGTAGTTTGTTCTATCCAGCATACATCTGGATGCACACTCCCACTTGTGATGTCAATAAAACATTCCTCTCCAAAGGTGTGTTTTGTTCCCAACTGTTCCACGTGTTTCTGATATGTTTCACTTTTTCGAGTGGAACTCGAACGTAATCCATAGAAATGTTTTACACTGAATTGAGCAACGTGTACAAACTACGTGGCAAAACGTCACTCATACCAATTTTAACTTTTTTCCACTCAAAATAAGGGAACCTTTTCAGCCGGGCTTATTCTCAGTGAAAAGAAGAAGCACTTCTGAAAAGGTTAACCTTGACACTTTTGTTCAATGAAAACTGTTATGTGACCAATCTGCTGTGGTTCTATAAACGTGGAATACTAATATTCTATTCTAATACTCGATATTCCAAGTTATTTGTGTTTGAAGAAGGTTGGGTGTAACTAGGTAGTAAACATGGACCCCATCCCTGAATGTTAATATAGCACAGCAACAGCAAGGAAATCATTGTTTGCATATTCACGTCGGTTCAGTAACAGTTCAGTTCACCTATCACCAGTTATGAAGGGGTCAGTGCCTTGCCCGTGGGTACATTGACAGGCCAAAGTTGCAGGAATCTGACGGCAGCATTGACTGAGTCAGTTAAACTTGCAGCCACACAGTATATTAGCGTGGTTGGCCAGCATTACAGGTGTCACCTGTCTAACATGAAAACCAGACATAATAAGACGTGTATCAAAATACCTGTTATTTTAGAGATATTGAGACTTAATAACTAAAAGCTTCCTGTAGGTTATTACTTATTATCAGTTGAATGTGTCCTCTTCCAAGGGTTCAGATTTTTGGTTCAGATTTACATCCATGTAGCCATGTAAAACAGGGTACATGGATGTAAAAGAGACCATCTGATATGTACCCAGTCCTAAAGGGTCATCCTTGAGGATTATATCGTGCCAGTATCCATCACACTGTGAGACCCAGCTTACATCTGGCATCAAAGGGGTGATGCTACGCCAGCAGGTCTGAGTGTGATTAGCCATTACAAGCCGTTTGAAAATTGGCCGTTTCCTGTGTTTTAGTTGCATCACAAGTGGGCGTGTCCATCTAGCCATATGATGGATAGACCAGCAACATCTGCTGCAGTCCACTGGGTTGGCTGGTGGACGGATCTATCCAGCATACTTCTAGGTGGACACGCCCACTTTTGATGTCACTAAAACACAGAAAAAGGGCAGATTTTTTCATACAGCTTTGAACGGCAGATCACGCTCACACCTGGCGGCATAATAGCCCCCCTTTAACATGTGTTTAGGGAACGGATACAAAACACATAGAGTCCAGGTCTTAATGCACCCGAGGCTCGTAATACGTAATAAAAGTAGTAATAATAATACGCTGTCTCTCTAACCCCCCGGCCCGTCCGTCTGACCTCCAGGCTACAGAGCATCCTGAACCAGGTGTCCATCCAGAAGAAGAGGGCGTTTGTGCAGCTGGTGCTGAACTACTGGACCCTCAAGAGGCAGGCGAGGAACGGGCTGCCCCTTATCCGCCGGCTGAAGACCAGCACTCAGTCCCCCAAAACGGTTCAGCAGGTACCTCTCACTGCTAGTTTGTAACACCTTTATCAACCCAAGGCTCTGCTGAAAATGCTAGTCTTATCTGCTAGATTCTAGTTTTACTTCATTGGGATGCCTTGCCTAAATTTACCGTTATGGGACTCTTAAAGTATCTGTGTATGCGGTTCTGTTGTGGGTTGTGTTTGAGTTCAAGGTCAACAGAGGCTGTGAGACGTTTCATGACTAGTCTTTAGAGTCTGGAATTAAACACCTGGCCCCTTAGTTTCCTGACATGGTGGTATGTTCAAGGTCACCTGAGATAATGGGATTTTTCACAACCTTTTGTAATATTCAGGATTGCCATAAATGTTTAAATTACCATTTTGTGTTGTGTTGACTTCAGGAAGGAATCAGAAGTGGTTGGGAAGTCCCGTTACATTGCGTGATCTTCATGGTCACTAAAGTCAGTGGGAGGCTCTAATGGGAAGTGTTCAAGGTCGACAGAAACCGTGGGAGGTTTCAAGACTGCATTGTGTTCATGCTCACCAAAGTCGGTGGGAGACACTAACGGGATGTGTTCAAGGTCGACGGGAACCGTGGGAGGTTTCATGACTGCGTTGTGTTCAGGGTCACTGGAAACTAGGGGACGTTCCATGACGACGTGGTGTCTTTTCGTGCTCAGGGCCACCAAAAGCAGTGTGAGGAGGAGAGCAGGGCCCTCAAGGAGCAGCTGAAGGAGTGGCACCGCCTGCGCCACGACCTGGAGCGAGCAAGGCTACTGCTGGAGCTCATCCGCAAGCGGGAGAAGCTGAAGAGGGAGGAGGTAGGAGGCCATGGAATACCCTGAATGGGAACGCAGACCTAGAGACCCACGGCATAGCTATGCCGGCTATCTGAGACACTGTGTTAATGGAAGTGGTTTTTTGTGTGCATGAGTGAGGGAATTCATGCGTGTGCGCGTGAGTGAGGGTATTTGTGTGTGTGTGTGTGCCGATGTGAATGTCTGCGTGTGTGTGTGTGTGTGTGAGTGAGTGAGTGAGTGGGTGGGTGAATGAATGTGTGTGTGCTTGAGTGGACTATTGCGCGTGTGAGTGAATGGATGTGGGAGGTGAGTGAATGTGTGCGTGTGCCAGAATGAACGACTGGACACGTGAGTGAAGGGGTGTGGGAGGCGAGTGAATATGTATGTGTGTGTGTGTGTGTGTGTGTGTGAACCAGAGCAGGTGTGTAAATGGGTGTGCGTGAATGTGCGTGCCTGAGTGAATGACTGCGCGTGTGAGGGAGTGAATCAGTGTGGGTGAGTGAACGAGATGGCTGATGAATCAAAGTCCTTTCGAGTCTGCCCGATGTTGCTCAGAGCTGCAGTATGAACGCGACTCTCCCTGACCGCCCATGTCCTTCCGTCAGATGAAGCTGCAGCAGACCCTGCTGGAGATGCAGCTGACTCCCTTCAGCCTGCTGCTCAGGGCCCTGCTGGAGCAGCTGCAGGAGAAGGACCAAGCCCGGGTGTTCGCCCAGCCCGTGGACGTCAGCGAGGTGAGGCCCCACCCTGCTACACACTGCTACACAACGCTACACACTAGAGTTGTTCCGATACGATAGCAGTATTCATAGGGGAAATTCCTGCCTAAAAATTAGTATCGGAGGTATCGGCGAGTTCTCTGGTATCGCCGATCCGATACCATCCTTTACTACACAGGCTGAGAACATCACAAACATGTGCTATTAGTAGCTACAATGCTAGATACTGTATACTCGGTATCAGCTGATACTCGAGTTCAGGAATCAGAATCAGTATTGGGAAGTGAAAAATGGTATGGGCACATCTCTACTACACACTGCCCTACACCTCTTCACCTGACAGGGATATGGCGACGGTGCTAGGTGAGGTTGTCTGGTGACGCAAAGACAAAGGGTTTTGGGTTCACACCCTATTGGCCCCAGACTAGGTGTAGGAGTCCTAGACCCCTACCGGCCTCTTCGTGACATCTAAAACAATAGTGACTGTCAATCATTAGCTCTGATTCCTATGGCTGCTCTCTCCAGTGGTTTTAATTTTATTTATAGAATTCAGCAAATTAGTCCTGCAACACTTGTTGTAGTAGCTCTTATCCAGTTCATGTCACATGCTTGTATGTGCAAATGTCATATACATACCTACATAGTTAGTGTTATTTTGTTGTGAATGGATCTTATGAGTGGATCGACACAGTTTCTGAGTCTATAATTTCGAATACATGCTTGGAGCAAATGAAACATCCCTTTGAGAAAGGAGTAGGAATCAGTGGGATTACGGTTAATTGGAATGAATCAGGCAAAAACACTCGCTTCACTAGCTTCAAGGTGCTGCAACAGATCCATCCAGCTGCAACACCATAGACTGTACGGAAAAAACCCACCCAGCGGGGAGTTTACCCAACATGTAATCAAAGGTAATGGTGTCGCCTGTTGTACGCTCAGTCTGATCCAAAAGCACAACTACATTGTTCTCTGCCTCTAGTTGAAAGCAGTGTAACCATATGTCTGTGTGGTGACTAAGCTTTGGATAACAAAGTGGTCGGAGCGCTCCATTCTCCTTATTGTATTGCATGTGCGTTTATAGAATAAGTGGCTGAACTGATTTGACTGCGTGTGGATTGTTTATGATGATGTGATCGCCAACATACAAGCCGACATGGTGATGCAAGATATTTATACTTTGGTGTACAACCGCACTGCGCATAGGCTATCGCTGTAAAGGCTGAAGGTCCGATGCCGATGTTTTGGGGATAACGTCAGCAGCTGATTCCGATGTTTGAGGGATTACGTTAGCAGCCGATTCCGATGTTTGGGGGATCTCTTCAGCAGCCGATTCCTATGTTTGGGGATCTCGTCAGCAGCCGATTCCGATGTTTGGGGAATAACGTCAGCAGCTGATTCCGACGTTTGGGGAATCACGTCAGTAGCTGATGCCTCTGATGAGCTGACTTTTCTTTTCAGATGTTCAAATGGGGAGAGAAGTTTCCCGATAGGCCGATGGCAGTCAATAGTGGGAATATCGGCCGTTACTGATAAATCGGTGCATCTCTTCTTGGCGTGTTTTAATAGTCACATTAAAGGGAATGTTAGGGTAAGTGGCTTGTCAGGATACTTGCTAGTTCAGTGCTTGCTAGCTTGCTTGGCTGGTTTGCTGTTGGTTAGCTGCAGTGTCTACTAGCTAGGCTAACTCAGTCTTTGCTAGCCCAATGTGGGCTACCTCATTGTTTGCTTTGTGTCTGCTAGCTCCTAGGCTAAATTGGTGTTGAAATGTGAGCACATCCTGGTATGAGTCATGTTAGCAACGGAAGGGGCGGCTTCCTCTTTATCAGGGGTCTGGGTGTATTGGCATACTCAGCCTGGCTAGCTCAGTCGGTAGAGCATGAGACTCTTAATCTCAGGGTCGTGGGTTCGAGCCCCACGTTGGGCGCTGACCTTTTGGCTTCCAATCCATGTTAAAATCAAACTGTTGCCGTATTGAACCATGGATAATAGCAGTAAAGGCCCGGTTTTAAGATCAACATCAGGTCCGCTTGATGAAATTATGGATTTTCAAAACTGCAGTGTATTTCGATTTTAATACGCAATAATAAACTTGTGCGTCCTATATCCTACCCTAAAAATAGCACTTAGCATTGTTTAGTGTCTTATCCAAGCTAACTTTATTTAAATAGGAAATAGGTTAACCTAACCCTGAACCAATTGTGAGTGCTTGACACTTGGTTCTATGAACAATCTTACTGTACAGAGAGTCGCTTTGGATAAAATCGTCTGCTAAATGCCCTAAATGTAAATGATTACAATGATTTATATGTGCAGTTGATTATGTCTCGACTGTTTCTCCATGTTCTTGAACCGAGGGGAATTTCATCTTAAACGACCCCCATTTTATACAGTAGGAAGATATTACTATGATGATGTATACCCAACACAGTAGATATGACTGGCACGCTCTGACTTGATGTAACGTGACACGTGGTACCGTACAGTGCTGCGAAACGTGAGAGCTTCCTGGTATGTCCGTGTGAACCTCCCAGGGGCCATGCGGCTGGCTGTAAGAATGTGGGCGTGTCGGTAGGTGACACAGCCCGGCTAGCTCAGTCGGTAGAGCATGAGACTCTTAATCTCAGGGTCGTGGGTTCGAGCCCCACGTTGGGCGCTGATCTTTTCCAACTGACAGTTGTCATAAGACACATGGCTGACCCCCGGAGCACTAGCACCCGGTCCTAGCAGACACTTGGAAGAGGGAGAGGCTTATGAACCAGGAACGCTTTTAGAAACGGATGACGAAGTTGCAACTAGTTTATATATATCTTTGTAAAATATATTGCACACATTTTATTCAGCCTTGATTTAAAACCAGGGCTGGTGGTTCTGAGTTAGCTGGCTTTTGATATCATCCAACTGAATACATCTGAATACTTTCTAGCTCAGCAACATGTTTGCCTAGCCTTGTGGAAAGCTCAAGTCATGCGCAAATGAATTCAGGGCCGAGTATGTGTAGCTAGCTGGGTAGGTATACTGACAGGTAGGGCTTCCACTTCAGTCGGGCGGAAAGCAATGATTGGACAGGCTTATTACAGGCCTGCATCAGCCACTGGTAATGTTTTTGTCCCAGAATATGATTTATTGTTTGCAACTGGCGCGTAAAGAGAATTTCCACAAATAGGATATACTCGTTCCTTCTCCCCACCTTGCCTCACACACCTTTTTGCTTGGTTGGCAAGCACACAGACATGCTACCGCAAAGCCCCCCCTTCCTTCCTCTCTCTCCCCCCATGAGGATGGATAAAAGCCATGTAGTCATTTAACACAGAAATAACTTGGTCGTATATACGCCGGAATGCTCTGTAACTGGACAAAACAAATTTGATAGGGTGCACTATTTTCGCTAGTGCACATATCCTGCAGCACTTTTTTTTTACTTTTACCTTACTGAATGAAGGTGCTTTCTTCATTAATATTCAGTAAGCATTTTTTAACTGGTCATTTCTTCTTGATTGTAATGTTTCATTTTTATCAGTGATTATGAAGGCAATCAATGTCCAAATCTGCTTTGAAAAAAGGATATCACTCGACCCCAATCTCAGAGGCTCTAATGCGCCCCCTCCCATTTCTGCCTCTGCCCCAGGTTCCGGACTACCTGGACCACATCAAGCACCCCATGGACTTCTCCACCATGGGCCGGCGGGTGGAGTCCCAGGTCTACGTCGGCCTGGACCACTTCCAGGCCGACTTCGACCTCATGGTGGCCAACTGCCTGCAGTACAACCCCCGGGACTCGTACTTCCACCGCGCCGCCGTGCGCATGCGCGACCAGGGCGGCGTGCTGATCCGCAAGGCCCGGCGCGACGTCGAGCGCATCGGCTTCGACGCCCGTGCCGGGGTCCACCTGCCGGAGGCGCCCAAGCTGGAGCCGGCGCCGCCCTTCTCCTGGGACGAGGGTAAGATCACCACATCCCGCTCCCGGTCCGCGAGATTAGAGAGTCCGTTCCCCGGGTTTTGTAGCCAGACACCCATCCAAGTCAATTGTATATTATTGGTATAGCCCTGAATCACAGGCACAGTCTCAAAGGGCTTAACAGGCCAAGTGTCTATGACACCCCCCGGACCCTAGCCCCCCAGAGGGCAAGAAAAAACTCCCTGAATTAGCAAGGAAGAAATCTTGTGTGGGATCCCTCCTTCCAGGGATGATCAGGAGTGCAATGGGTGCCATAATTGGCATACATACTGTTCATACAGGCAAAACGTTTTAAATTGGTGATTGGGTGCAGATTAACCATAAGGAGAGTCCAGGCATTCGGTTGTAGTCACTGTGATATGCCAGGCATCCAGTCGCAGTCCAGTCACGGCAACATGCTAAAACAGACAGAACAATGAATTAGAAGGGTAAAGTGCATTCATGAAATGTAGACTACTGCTAATTGAGTGACTAAAGAGGTTCAGCGTAAGCGCAGAGATGCAGCGAATGAGAGTAGATGAGTATATACCCTCCATGTGTGCTTTACAATCAGATAATATAGAATGCATAAGATACATAATGGTGATTTAACTCAAAACAGTAACACGAGACAGGTGAACATCTGCCTAGACAAGATGTTCCCTAACACCACTCCACCCCCCCCAATGAGCGCAGAAGAGCAGTGTTTAGGAACTTCATGTTCAGGCAGATGTTGACCTTTGACCCCCCCCTCCCAGTGGACCGCCTCCTGGTGCCGGCCAACCGGGCCCGCCTGTCCCCCGAGCTGCAGCTGCAGCAGCTGCTGGAGAAGCTGGACCTCACCTGCTCCATGAAGTCCAGCCCGTCGCGCAGCAAGCGCCTCAAGCTGCTGAAGAAGGCCATCGCCGACGTGCGCAGCGAGGCCAGCCTGCACCGGGGGCTCCCCGACCACCACCACCCCCACCCCCACCACCATCAGCAGCACCAGCACCACCACCACCACCACCACCACGCCTCCTCGTCCTCATCCTCTGCCTCGTTCTCCACGTCTTCGTCGTCGACCTCTTTGTCGTTGACGTCGCCGCACCCGGAGGCGGGGAAGACGCACCCGAGCGGCGCTCAGACCAACGGACACGGTCTCCATGACGATGGTACGTACCGTGTGTTCGCTACCATGAGAGTAGCACCACACTTTACCTTTTTCGGGGCGATCACTGTAGCGAAACTGTTGAGAATCTTTTGAGCTATGAATCTTGACCCTTGTGCCTTTCACTACACCGTTTTTATTTACGTTTAAAAACCCAGGATCCTGAGCGTTTTACTTGTTTCTCACAAAATTCAAAATGGTTGAAAATCTATCCAGGCAGAAGTTAATGGTTTTTGAGGCGTGTTCATCGTGAGGAGACGCATGTGGGCAAGCGTTAGGGTTCCACAACTGTAGCTCAAAGGGCTAAGGAGATATGCTTGTGCAAAGTTCACATTTTCAGACCACTGCAATAGAGCCAGTGCAGCATTTTCTACTGGGCCTATTTTCGGTCAGCCTCTCCCATGGTGTAAAGTTACATAAATTGGGACTGGACAGTTATGGCAGGCTAGGGGTTTCTGGGGAAAAATCTAAGTAATAATTAGAATAGGGCGCCTCGCAAATTTGTGTTTGGCCCTCTAATACTAACACCACAACAACAACAGCGAAACACAGAGGTAGTCCAGACTACATCACTAGTCGACTACATCACGACCGTGCCCTAAGGGGATTCCATTATTCACTACTTAAGATAGAAATGGCAGTAGGGACAAAAGGAGGAATGTATAGCGTTAGCTCCTCCTCGCAGGTGCATTCAAATGACGACCTAAAGGTAGTAGCTCATACTCATGAGGAAGACCCTGACAGTTCAGTTAAGACCGTTCAGAATGCTGGTAACTGTTATGGAAACCTGCTTATCTTAAAGTTCCTTAAGTTGGGCTGGACTTCCACCGCATACTTGCCTTGCCAGCTTACACAGCCTGTCAAGTCTGTTCTTGTTGGTCAGAGGCGTATTGCCAAACCACGCCCTTATTTTGAAGTTCAAACCGATTAAAGGGATCTTCTACTGGTTTCCGTGTAGCATTCACACTGGAAACTCTGTGAGATGGGTCCCTTTGACCTCTCAACTAAGTTTCAGCATCGATCTTTCATGACTATCCTAAATATGTGTTGTTTACACGCACATGTTCACACATGGTCACACACATGTTCTTAAAATTCCACAAAGTTTATGAGACTTAGTTCAGCAGTGTAATTCATGTGTTCGGGTCCCATCCCAGCCTTTGGTTGTCTTGGTCAACGTACACCTGGTGGTATTAAAGTAGGGAATGGTTTCTTTCTGGTGGATTCTGGTTGCCTTCATTGGATACTATTCATTGCACTGTACTGAGTAGGGACCGTTCTCTCTTTTTTTATTTTGCCTTTGCCTGCTTAATTGTGCGTGTTGCATTTCCAGGCTTCATCGGTGGGTAATACAGTTGTCCAAAATGCTTCGAATTAGATTCAAAACATGGCAAAACAAAAAAAGTGTTCTTAAAACACATGGGTTAACAAGAACAAACGGTCATCATCTATTGAGTCTCCAGATTGTTGCGCATGTTTTTCTTCGATTGCTGCATAACAGTGCTATTGCTGCGGTACATTTTCATTGAAAGTGCACAATTTACAAACAACCTTGTTTTGGCTTAATTCTAATGGGAAATACAGAATCAGAACATGACCGAGTTGTTTTTCAAAAAGCCCTACCGTCGGCACCACCGTACAATAATGCTGTAATCTGCAGCACTGCTCAAAACCGTGGCAATAATGGCAGCGCCATCTATTGTGACCCATGACATTAAACACAAAACAAGACCCCAGATCGTATCTCCAGACCTGGGTCGTCCGGTCTGGTGCTCGGGGCTCATCTGGTCTGAAACCTGCTTTATTGAAGCTCTGCCGTCACCCAGCAACAGTCACCACCCTGGATGAGATTAATAAAACGGCTAGTCATCCAGCTTTCTCGTTTTTGAGGGCTCGAATACAGTTCATAAAGTGTTTAGGATTGTATATTTCCATCTGAAACCCTAATTCTTAACGCTGTTTTTATATTCTTTATTTGTATTATTTTTCCATTATATAGAAATTATTTTCCTTTTAATTTCTTCAACGGTTCATTCATTAAAACAAATGTTGAAATAGTAATTGAATCAAACGCCACATTAAGCTGCGTGGCCGATGTGTCAGTGGCTTTCAGTTAGGTACACGTCCAACTAAACTGGTACACACTTACTAAAACATGTCTGGTTGAGATGTTGAAATCAGCAGCAACCGGAAACACTCTTTTTTTTTTTCTTTTCTTTTCTGTTCAAACTCCAGTAGTCACATGGTGCGACCGTCCCCCGGGTTCCATGCTGGAGCTCAGTCCACATTTAGCCTGCAGGCTAGCAGTGTCACATGACGGGGTGTGTTCTCTCCGTGTGGTCATGTGATGGACGTCAAATCAGGGACAAGCCGACTTCTGTCCTCTCCCAGCCTCCTTCATAGTTAATCCCGTTATACCCCGTAGAAAAGAAGCAGGCAGGCCTCGGCCTAAGAGTGCACTATTGGATACATACTATTTCTATGGATAAAAAATGATCTGATGCTTTTTTTTTACTGGCAAGGTTAGACTCTTAGAATCGGATATCACATGATGTTTGAGTGAGAATCATCGTGGAGGTCCACCTTGTCGTGTTGGGTACCCAGCCCCCATACCCCTCTCTTGCACACCTCTTACACACTTTGTGTAGCATCTTATCCTAGCTATCTTTGTTGCATACAAGGAATGGGTTAACCTAACAATTGTAAGCGCTTGGCACTTGGTTCTCTGAACATCCTTACTGCACAGGCAGATATGTTGTTGTTTCTCTTTCTTCTGTAAATGTACTGTCACTTTGGATAAAAGTGTCTGCTAAATCCCCTAAATGTAAATATAAGTGAATAATTCCTACTTTCAAAGTGTAAGTAGCCGTATGTCCTGGGTCTGATTCTGACGGCTTCCTCCTTCGTCTCCAGGGGACAAGTCTCTCCCTCCCAAGCTGGAGCCTCTGGACTCCAGCCCCCTCCCGGTCCACACGGACGGAGACCCTGGGCCCCCCACCCTCAGATCCATCCACGACGGACCCCACCTCCACCACAAGGCCAACCACCTCCACCACCACCACCACCACCACCACCACCGCAAGGACCCCCCCAAACTGAACCCCAACAAGAACCCCCCCAAGCTCAAACACAAGGGCGCTCACAGCCTCCACGTCATGGACGCGCCCAGCCTTAAACACAGCGACCCCTGTGACCTCGGTCACGAGGAGCCCCCCAGCCTCAAACACAACGCCAATCACCTCGACCTCCAGGACCCCCCCAGCCTTAAACCCACCGCCCCCTGCGACCTCCACCACGAGGAGCCCCCCAGCCTCAAACACAGTTCCAACCACCTCCATCAGGTGGACCCCCATAACCTCAGACACAAGGCCAACCCCCTCCACCACGAGGACCCCCACAACCTCAGACACAAGGCCAACCACCTCCACCAGGTGGACCCCCACCACCTCCACCAGGTGGACCCCCACAACCTCAGACACAAGGCCAACCACCTCCACCAGGTGGAACCCCACAACCTCAGACACAAGGCCAACCACCTCCACCCTGAGCACCCCCCCAGCCTCAAACACAAGGCCAACCACCTCCACCCTGAGGACCCCCCCAGCCTCAAACACAAGGCCAACCACCTCCATTCTGAGGACCCCCCCACCCTCAAACACAAGGCCAACAACCTCCACTCTGAGGACCCCCCCAGCCTCAAACACAAGGCCCACCACCTCCACCACAAGACCCTCCCCCAGGACCAGCCGCCCCACCTCGACGGCGAGCCCCCCCGTAACCTTGACGACCGGGCGCCCGACGTCAAACGCGGAAAGCTTGACGGCGCGGCGCCTCACCTCAACGGCCACGTGCGGCCCTCGTCTGGCTCCCAGAATGCCTTGCTGGAGGGCGAGGTCAGTGTGGTGGCGACGTCCACGTTGGCCGAGCCCGTCGGCGCGGTGGGCCGTCGCACCGCCATCCTCTTCAGGAAGTCCAAGAGGGGCGTGGCTGTGGTGGGCGTGGCAAGAGGAGGGGGAGGAGCTGACGAAGGGAAGGAGGTGGGGCCAGGCGGGTTGGCAGTGCAGGGGGCAGGTCTGATACAGCGGACGGTAGAGGAGGAGGAGGGGGTGGAAGGGGAGGAGCTAGGGTCCAAATCCTTCCTGTCCGTGGTGATCCCGCGGCTGGAGAACCTTCTGCAGGGAAGGAAGAGGAGGAGGAGGAGGAGCAGCGTCGATGGGCGGGGGAGCGAGGAAGACTCGACGGCGGCGGAGGAGGGTGAGGGGGCGTCACCGGTCAAACGGCTCGACACAGGTTAGAAGCAGACCGCCATGTGGATGTTTGATGTGTTCTTCATTACAAAGATAGCCAAGTCCCTGGATACAGAACACCCTGATGAGTGGTTTGATGTATTCTTACTGGGACGTTGATATTACTATGTTCAATGGGACATTGATATCACTTTGTCCACTAGGACATTGATATCACTGTGTTCACTGGGACATTGATGGCACTATGTTCACTGGGACATAGATAGCACAATGTTCACTGGGACATTGATATCACTGTCTTCACTGGGACATTGATAATACCGTGTTCACTGGGACATTGATAATACCGTGTTCACTGGGACATTGATAATACCGTGTTCACTTGGACATTGATAATACCGTGTTCACTGGGACATTGATAATACCGTGTTCACTGGGACATAGATAGCACCGTGTTCACTGGGACATTGATAGCACCGTGTTCACTGGGACATTGATATCACTGTGTTCACTGGGACATTGATATCACTGTGTTCACTGAGACATTGATATCACTGTGTTCACTATAACATTGATATCACTGTGTTCACTATAACATTGATATCACTGTGTTCACTGGGACATTGATATATTTATGTTGTTGCCGTGGTATTCACTCAGGGGCGTGTTTTAACGCGTGGGTGTTTCTCCTTCAGGTCTGTCGAACGGCTTCCTGGAGGAGGAGGTGGAAGAGCAGGAGGAGGTGCAGAAAGAGCTGGGGACCAGGGCTCTGGAACCACGGAGACGCTGGGCGTCCGAGTCGTCCATCTCCTCCAGTAGCAGCCTGTCTGCCTGCACCAGGTACCTGTCTGCATGTCTGTCTGTCTGCCTGCACCAGGTCTGTCTCTCTTGTCGGCCGGCTTGCACCAGATACCCGTCTTGTCTGTCGGCCTGCCTGCCTGCACCAGGTGTCTGTCTGTCTGTCCTCCTACATGTCTGTCTGTCTGCCCCAGGGGCTTTCGGTCTGTCCATGCCTGTTTGCGTTCCTATTTCTCCACTGGTGCAACACCGCCGCCCTGTGGACACTCTGTCACGTGGCTCTCGGAGAATAACCCCCCCGCGTCACACATGAGATAATAAAGGTACAAGGGTGCGAAGTGTAACCTGTCCTCCTCTCTCTCCGGGCCGGGGGGGGGGGGGGGGGGGGGGGGCCCCGGGGGGGGGGGGGGGGGGGGGGGGGGGCGGGGCGGGGGGGGGGGGGGGGGGGGGG
>JAOPJL010000078.1:10730473-10742627 GCA_027123545.1 Trisopterus esmarkii | reverse complement strand
CACACACACACACACACACACACACACACACACACACACACACACACACACACACACACACACACACACAACACCCAGTGTTACAACAGCCAGTGTTATAACAGCCAGTGTAACAACAGCCAGTGTAACAACAGACAGTGTTCAGTGTAACTACAGTGTTTCATGCTAGGAACGGGTTTGGTACCTTTGGAGCCGGTGAAGAGCAGGTCGTCGGTGGCGTCCACACAGAGGACAGGCTTGGTGTGGCCCTCGGCCACGTACACACACTGCAGCCCACTGGGGCCCTTGCTGGACTTAGGGGGGGACACCGATTTGATCTCACCCCTGCAAGGACGAAACGCAAGACACACAGAGCAAACTGTTAGTACAATCGTGTGTAAATAACTGTAACACACACACCCACACACACACAAATAGACACACACACACACACACACACACACACACACACACACAAATAGACACATACAAATAGACACACACACAAACACACACACACACACAGAGACACACACATACACACATACACACATTATGACCCAAAAGAGGACAGCAACTATACAAAATATGTAAACTATACTATATGTAAAAATATTATTTGGTTATAATTGGCTTATGGTTTATTTCACTTTATTTTGATTTAGATATTCTGTTTCAGAATGTGTGCTTCTGTTCCAACTCCCCTTTGGGGTTAAAACAAACAGCCATCCACCGATCCACCAATCTGTCTATCTCCTCAAACCACCCGCCTCAGCAGTAACTTCAATTTAAATAACCAATAAATAAACAACGTTCAAAACTGGGTCATGTCATGCGAGGCTAAAACTTTAGCATCGCATGCCCTACTAATGTTGCAGGTTTGGATCACAGAGGATAATATTCACCTGTGGCCCTCAGACACGGGCTTCTGTTCTGACCTGAAACACAACATAAAAACAGGTCAGCGATAAGAGGTCACAGATAAGTTCATTATTACGCAAACTCAAACTGATGAACAAGCAAATTTTTTTGAAAGAAATCGACATATATAGTAGTCGCAAAATAAATAAAGTTGTGGTTGCGGTGGTTCGACTTACTGTGCTTTGTAATCTGAGATTTTGGTCTTTAGCTCGGCTGCGCTAGCCGTGTGCGATGGGGTGGGAGAGGGGCTGGCTGTGTGAGGGGGTGTGGGGCTGGGGGTGGGTGAGTGTGGGGGTGGATGGCCGGGGGTCTGTCCCCTCTCGAGTAAACGTCTGTGACTGAGCGGTGATCGCTCTATTGACTTCCTTTCAGCACCCATAGGAGACCTGGCACCCGACCTGAAAACGCAGCATGTTAGAGTTATGCAAGCCAGTCTTACGTAGCACGTTAGCTGTATGTGAACCAGACTTACTTAGCATGTTAGCTGTATGTAAGCCAGTCTCACGTAGTGTGTTAGCTTTATGTGTGCCACACTTACAAAGCATGTTTGCCAACCTTATGTAGCATTTTAGCTGTATGTTAGCTAAACTTATTTAGCATGTTGGCCAACCTAGCATGTCAGAAACCGCATGTCCTCCGATGCCTGGTGTGGCCCACCGACCCGACATTAAGGCAATGCTGATCATCAACACCAGGGTGTGCTGGCCTAACGTTACGTAGCATGATGCTGCACGAGAGCCAAGCTGACATAGCATGTTAGCCGTACTGTTCTTACTTGCTTGTTATCAAAATTATTCGGTTTCCGAGCATAAAACATGATCATTCAGGATCATCATAGATGCTTTAGATGTTTACGAAACAAATCTATGCAACACTCAAACTTGATGAACCTGGACGATTCCTAAAAATATATATTTTTATATATATATTCTGGATGTTAGTTTCTGTGGCAACGAAACTTTAACTGTGACTGCCGGCTATAAAAAGACGTTAGCTCATCCTTACACAAGCTTCTCAAAGTAAAGTTAAAGTGCTCTCCCGGACAGAGTGGCACCAGCTTTGTGTATGTTTTCTTAATGATAATGATTAATGTATGTGCATTAACCAGGAGGAACCAGGAGGCTGTGAGTTCAGACCTCTGGGTCAGACCTGCTGGTCCTACACGCCCTCCCAGGGGGAACCTACCGGCCGGGGGTCCGGAGCGTGGACGGGGCGGCGGCTGTGCCCTCGCGCTCGCTCACGTGCACTGTGGCGGGAGCGTGCACGTCGGCAGGCAGTGGGGGGGAGACGGGTAGCGCCGCCAGGTCCTCCGGGAGCGGGTCACAGGTTTGATCCTCGCTGCCCGCGTACAGCAGCTCCATCTGGGTGGTGGTCCGCCTCCGAGCCTGGGGAAGAGCACGGGATTGGTCGACGGGCAGGTCGATTGACAGGTCAATGGACCAACTAAAAAGTATAGGCTAACGATGAGGGTTAGGATCTTTAAATAGCGAGAAGCAGTGACAGTTTATGAAATTAAATGAAATTTCATTTCTTTAAATTGCATTTTTAAATCCTGTTTTGTCTTACTCTACGACATGTTTTTCTGTGAAGCCCAGTGAGTGTGCGTTGTGTATGAAAAAGGCAGCATCAATAAAGATGACTTGTACTGAATAATGTAGCGATACGACGAGCCGTACCTTACTCCTCTGTCTCCCTTCTCCGCATAACTTCACCAGGTCCGGGGCCAGCGTGCTATCCAAAGAAAACACAGGATTCACACTGCATCACTCACCGTGCTACACGGAACATTCTTCACACCCCAGAGCTTCAGGCCTGAAGGGAAGACCTCGGCACGACAATTCTGTACCTCTTACAAATATTATATATGAGTAAATATATTCAATATATTGTCGATATTGTTTGCCATTCAGAGGGGATTTGCACATTTCATAGAGGTAGTATTTCAATACCTATTAATACAAATACATACATTGTTTCTAGTGTTGTTCTGAGTGTGATTATTCCTGTTTACACAGGGCTCTAACCCACACCCCTACAGGGACACATGACAAAGTGGGCTCTAATCCCAGAGGACACAATATGGTTCTAGACCATTTATCAGAAGTCATATTTCGTACCTGCCGCCTGCGGTCGGACTGGGACTCGACTCATCACTACTGCTGTCCTCGCCGTGTTCTGAACACACACACACACACACACACACACACACACATGCGCACACACACGCACACACCACACACACACACACACACAAACACACAGAATATGAGTGGGTTTTTTAAACACCATCAACATAATCTATTATGGAACAGTTGGCTTCAGGCAGCAGTCATGAGGGGTGAGGGCTGGGGTGGGGGGGGGGAGGGTTACTTGTGAGTATACAGCAGGGGTCAAAGTTCAAGTGTCAGAGAGTAAGGGTCAGGGCAAGGTAAGACGTTTTTCTTAAAGACAGTCAGTAGAAGACCTGAGTCTCGCAGCAATGGATGGAGGGTGGGATGTGTGTTATTGTGTACATACCAGCGTGTGTGTTCTAGTACTGGTGTATGTGAGCAAGTCAGCGACTGAGTGAGTGAGTGTGTGTTTGTGTTCTCATCGGATTCCAGGTGTGAACCAGGTTCTAGCGTGTTCTGATGGTTTCAGTACTTAACGTGTCCTTCGGTTCTAGTGTGTGTTGTGGCGGCGTTGGTACTGAGTGTGTGCTTTGGTTCTAGTGTGTTCTGGTGGACGCCGGGTTTTTAGTATAACAACAGACGGAGATTGCAGGCACAACAACAGGGACTTCAACAGTTAGCACCTCATGCAGGCCATGGGTGTGATCCGCCCACTTGGTTAGCATTCAGAGCTAGCGAGGCACGCTGCAGGACTCTAGCCTTAGATATAATTAGAATGACTTGGGAAATTCACCCGTTTGCAAACACTTGATTTGTTTTGCTAATGTGCTACACTACACAAGGTTGGCTGACACAAGGCTACATAAGGCTTGCTAACCTAAGACTCACATGCTACATAAGGTTGGCTAGCATATGGCTAACGTGCTACATAAGGCTTGCTAACCTAAGACTCACATGCTCCATAAGGTTGGCTAGCATATGGCTAACATGCTGCATAAGGCTGGCTAACATAAGGCTAAGATGCCAAATGAGGTTGGCTAACATAAGCCTAATGTTCTACATGAAGTCAGCTAACTACATCAGCCTTATCAGCATAATAACATATTGCATGCTAACTGAATTTAGCTCACATTGAGCTCATCTCCAGCTTAGATTAAATGACGTAAACTGTTTAATTGGTTTCTTTTTTAATCAGAGATCCTGCATCGTGTGTCTGCCTAGCTCCCCTGATTCCATTACTCACCTGAGGACAGGTAACCTAACTCTGAACACACGCCGACAACCACGACAGAGACAAGAAAACACAACAAAGAGGAACGAGATCAAAAACCACGGCTGTGGAGATGGGAGACGTAAGCAGCGCACCCAAACCCGTTCACACCGCCCCGTGTCCCTGGGTTATAAAACAATATCACCTTTATTGATTGCAATTTTTAACGAGGTAACGTCACTGTGTACCGCTAGCGTGTATACAGTTAAGGCTTAGTTACTGTTCCACACCATGACCATGCAGTCGCTTCGACGCAGTCGTGAACCTTTTTTTGTGGGGTTCTGCGTCGGGTTTTTACGCCGGGTTTACGTTAGCGGACCAATCACAGCTCCCCTTGCGGCAGGTTAACATTTTTGGGAGGCGCCCGTCCTGACCTGGGTCAAAGAAAGAACGTAATGCGTCCGTAGACCCCCCTTTCCCTGCGTCGATGTGGAACCATGACTAAGCCTTTGGTGTGTGTGTGCTGTGAGTGTGTGTGCGCGCCGCGCACGTGTCCGTACCTTGCATGGCGCTCCCCAGCAGCGCGTCCAGCTCGGGGTTGAGCTCCGCCTTCTCCTTCAGCATGTGGAAGAGCAGCTGGTTCTGGGTGGAGCTGTTGATCTCCGTCTGCTTCAGCTTCCCCTCCATCACCTTCACCTGGGAGTCCTTCTGGGCGGCCAGCAGACCCTGCGGGCGGAGGCGAGGGCGGGGCACTTAACCAACAAACGTTGTTGGATTCTTTGAACATCCTCACACGTCCTTACTGTACCGACAGCGATATAGGGTCGTTTCTCTTTCTCCTGACAAATGTTCTTATTGTTAAGTCGCTTTGGATAAAAGCGTCTGATAAATGCCCTAAATGCAAATGTCAATTGAATGTCATCGTCGTCCCAGAGGGTGTAGAAGAGGGACATGTAGACAGGTAATTTGCTCTATGAGTGCTTATGAGTATGTACTTGCTTTGATGAAGCGCTTCTGAAGACACCGCCAAGTGCTTCACGTAGTGAGCGTGGGGGATATCCCCCACCGCACCCACTACCCAACCCAATCGGGGAAGAGCTGCCCTGATTGGTCAAGGGGCCTCGACCAATCAGTGGCCTGATACAGAGGCAGGTTCTTTCGAATGAGTCAGCCGCAGGAGAGATGAGGGATGGCTGTGGCATTTCTAACAAATTGCACTCAGACATAGAATTATGTTTGAGTGTTATTCTGTTTTCTTTTGTTTTCTTCCGTAGTCTTTTGATGTCTAAATATGTCTTGTTTGAACAAGAGGGGTGAAGAGTGGTGCGGGGTGGGGGGGGGGTAGGCAGCGGTGTCCCTCATCAGGGTTTCCAGGCACTGCAAACGGCACGGCTAGCGTTCGTTTTGGATTGGCTCTAATTGGCAGCATTTTGAGCCAATCGGAAGTGTAATCACCCTGGCCTTTGTAGGCAAAAGAGACCAATAAAAGCTTTTGTTGATTGAATGAGGCATTGTGTGTAGTCATCCTTTAATTTGTTGGTTCACGGGAGGCACCAGACTAGAATCCGGTCCCAAATAGATTTTGTTACTTTCATTCGTCAGAGTTCTTGTATTGACTTTCCCTGGTACTATAGTAGGCCATGTCCCGATACTGTGGTACTGCCTACATCCGGATACTCTAGATGTATGGGAGTGGACTGTGGTGCTGTTGTGGTGCTGACCTTTTCCTGGATCTGTAGATAGACTATTGTGTGGTAGTGAGTATGTTGCAGTGCTGATGATGTCCCTGATCAGAGAAAAAGGACCATTGCGTTGTCAGCATGTTGCGCTGCTGACTAAGTCCTGGATCTGAGAGGGGACTTACCTTATTGATGGACATGGAGATGAGGTGGTCGAGGAGAAAGCGGGCCTCTGATAGGCTACAGGAGCTGATCACCGTGGTTATGTCCAAAGTGTCTCCCTCCTCCTGTCTCCCATCAGGAGAGAAACACAGACAAACACACACGAAGCAAACGATGTTATGTTCTGGAGACACCAAACAGCTAGTGTCGGTCTGCTGCCACCTACAGGTTAAAATTACATTTTTATACATTATCTTTGTATTATTAAGATCTATGTACTGTATATGTATTGCGTGTGTGTGTGTGTGTGTGTGTGTGTGTGTGTGTGCCTCTATCATGCATGTGGTCTGCATGTAACCCTCCAAACGCCATTACCCAGAAGCCCCTGCTCCTGACCTTAGCCCCCACTCGCTGCATGATGTCGTGGACGTTGGTAATGCATCCCTTTAACGGACTACGTTACCCAGAAGCCCCCGCTGCTGACCTTAGCCTCCTCTATCTGCATGATGTTGGCCTGGCAGTCGGCGATGCTGTCGTTGATGTAGTCGATGTTGGCGGCGAGCGACTCCAGCTCCTCGTGGAGCGACGGCAGCGAGCGGTCGGCGTCCGCCCCGTCCACCACCGTCTTCTCTCTCTTCCTGCTCACCCGCTCGCTGCGCCGGGTCAGCTCCTCCCGTTTCTGTTGGGGGGGGGGGGGGCGGGCGGGGGAGATTTTCAAATTAAAAGTTTGCTTTTGGAGAAATTCATGCCCCAAAGAGCCTTTGGTAGAAAATGAATAATACTTATTCCATTAGAACGACTACTACGAGGTGATCACGTTCTGCATAAGCGCTAACCGCTGAGCTAACGGGCTAGGCCTCCATGTTTGTGAGGTCACCTTCAGCAGGCGGTTCATGTCGGCCTCCATGTTGGAGAGGGTCATTCTCTGCATGATGATGTCACTGACGCGCCGCTCCAGGGACTGCCACTTCACACGGGCCGCGCGCTTGGTGGGAGCACTTCCTGTCTGCACCGGGGACTTCCTGTGTACGAGGGGGGGGGGGGGATGGAGGGGGAATCAGTCAGTTAATAGGTTAAAAAACGTTATTTTAAAACTATTTAAAAAGTTTTTTTTTACATTGAACATACCCCCCCACAAACACACACACACACACACACACACACACACCTTGCTCCGTTGGCGGGGGCAGGCCCCGGCGGTCTCCCCGCAGTCGGGGGCCGCTGGGCGGGGTCTGGCAGCGGCTCAGGTAGGCTGACCTTCCGGCCCACCTTACCTGAGGACGGCCTCACCTGCCGTCTCAGGGCCGTCACCTGGGCAACAGGAAACAGGAAGTCACATCACAGCGGCCTACACGTGTCTCGTTAACTGACCCCTGAGGTTTGGTTTGCGTCATCATTTAGCTCTTAACGAAGACACAATTAAGAATCAATCAATAAGAAACTAAGAACACACTTTGTTACAATGTACCGTCTCCCTTGGGTTATCAAGAAAGCACAAATGTCTTCAAATGTTGGACATCTTTTTGCACTCCCACTCACACCAAATAATATAAATTAATATACAAGAAGAAGTGGTGCTGGAATTCTTAGTACAGATTGTGTTGTAGTTCAAACTGTGATGGTGTACATGGGAGGTAGTCTGATGGGGGACTGCCAGCTGATGGTGCGTGTGAACCATCACTAGATTAAAATGAAATAATAATTAAATCAATTTGAAGGCGCCTTTCTTGGCACTCAACGACACCGTACAAAGGAACATTAAAAAACAACACCAGTTAGATAAAGAAAATAAACAACAGATATAGACGGTATCAATGGGCGTCAGGTGATGGTTCGGTGGTCTCCGGTCCTCACCTCCTCGTTCTTTCGTCGCAGGATGAGCTGCTGCTGCCTCTTCTGAGCCTCCAGCTGCTTCACTTGGTGCTGGGGGGGGACACAAAGAGACAGCTTCAGTAGCGCTCCTCAGACTGCTCTGTCTCACAGTAGGTACTCTTTATCGGTGTCTGTTGGGGGGAAGGGGAACTGACGTGTGTGAGTATGAACGCTAAAGGAAACACATGAAAATTATTTTGTTTAGTAAGTTAGGAAAACAACTTCAGCTGTCATTAGGACGTTGATCCGCTGTAGACTCACGACGTGTAAACGATACACTGGCAGTTACCCGCTCTGCCACGGCTACACGCCTGATCTCAGCAGGGAAATAACGAGCATCAGCGGCTCGGAGGCTGACACACACACACACACATACACACACACACACACACACACACACTGCTAGGCCCTCTGGTTATTAATCACACAAGCCTAACAATCTGCTCCGAGTTGGAATAAGACTCACTATTTAAGTGCACAGGGGCTAATTCTGACTTAACGTTGCTTGTTTTTCCTCATTATATCTGGCAACACTAGTTTGCTGACACCTAGGTTGCTAGGTGACTACAGTTACCTAGCAACTCTAAAGATATACTGTATGTTTTTTTAATTTGATTACATAAATATATAATATACACTGTATATTGATCGTATATATATTCAGCCTTGTAAATATACTACTATATACTGTCAAGTTATTATTAAAGGTATTTAAATGTCTAGTTCTCTGCATTCTTCCTCGTTCTGCTTATCAATTTGTATGCTTGTGACTTTTTAATAGATATTCATCATTGTTATTAATATTGTACTTTATCGCAATTGTAAAGTGTATCAAAATGCCTCCAAAAGTACTATTAATGACATAATGAACTCAAAGTGATTGCTGAACATGTCAAGAACGAACCCGTCCTAAAGGCTCAGTCATGGTTCCAATGACCATGCAGACGCTCCGATGTCGTGAACCTGTTTTGGTTCTGCGTCGAGTTTTGGTGAGCGGACCAATCACAGCCCTTGCTGCTGCGTCGCCTTGACGCAAAGTTACAATTTTTGGGAGGCGCACGCACATCCGGCCCTTGTGGTGGACGCAAGGAGGGTCCTCAAGGACATAATGGGTCCGTCAACCCCCTTGCGTTGCGTCGACGTGGAACCACAACAAAGCTTTAAGACAGTCAGGGTTTAACCAGCAGGTGGTCTGTAGTGTACTGAGCATTCTGCCCGTCTCTGCGCGACCTCTGACCTCTGATCTGCGCTGGTCTTTCTTCAGAGAGGCGATCTCCCGGTTCCTACGGCACTCCACCGCGCGGTTTCTCTCCTGCTGCTCCTTCATCTGGCGCATCAGCGTCACCTGGTGGACAGCAGCGGAAGTGCAAGCGACAGGCCGTGAGGGGGAGGCTGCTCACCTGGGGCTTCTGATTGCGTGTTGCTAAGCAATGCGGCTTAAAAGTTGTGCAGTGCCCCACTGTGTCTTTATTTTTATCTTTCAATTCTAGTTCCTCAAACCTTTGTATGTTGTTAGCTAAAATGCTTTATTATAATATAATTAATACAAGGGGAGGCAACATTCGATGTCCACAGTCCTTACTACTAAAAAAAATCTCTCTAAGGTGTTCCGTCTTTCAAATGTAACTCTGAGATTCAGCGTGTTTTAGCAGAGCTCTGACAAGGCTTTGAGGTCTGGTAGAATCTAGAACAATCTCAGTTGATCAAGTTTAGTTGCCTGCTTCGATGGCTGCAGCGCAGTGGGACAATTAATTTTTATATTTGGCAGCCCTGGTATTCTGAGATGGTGAATCACACACACAAAACATAAACGAACGTCCCCACGCACAACAGACACTTCAAAGGACAACATACTGGCCGTATCATTGTTGTTGTTGATGAAGCCAGAATTTCAACTTAGATTGTCCCCTCAGTCTTTGATGACATGCAGTGGTCATTTTCATGATTCAGTACAGTACATAAGTTGCATACTGTACCTTAAATCACTTTGTGTGACTGTTTTGCACAGAAACGGCTTCATCAATAAAGGTTGATGGACTGACTGTCTTCCTTCCTGTCTGCACACCTTCCAGATCACACCAAAACAGAGGACTCGTTTCCAGTCATAACGACTGGTTACATGTTCTGTGTTCCTCTACCTTGGTCTTCTTCATCTCGCCCACATCCTGCTGGAGCTTCCTCAGCTGCTTCTCGTACTGCGACTGGTTCTTCAGCAGCCGGGCGTGCTCCTTCTGCGCCGACTGCAGCTTCTGCAGCTCCTTGTTCATGGAGGTCAGCCTCTTCTCGTACTCCGCCTTCACCCGCTTGGCCTTGTCCTCCGTGCACGTCTCCACCGAGCCTGCAGGACACGCACACAAGTAGGAGACGGTCGTCACGGAGACCGCTGTCCCAGCAGACCGTTGCTATGGGTGCTCGGACCGAGAGAGACAGAGAGAGAGAGGACCGGACTGCGCTGGACCAACTGACCCTAAACCAAGTCCTCTCTGCATCCTCGCCGCTGGCCTGCTGTGTTACGGCGACGTGATGTCCCCACTATGTCCTGATTCCAACCCGGTGTGTGTCTCTCACCACCTCATAGCATCGGTCCTGTGTTGTTAAATACCTATTATGTCATAATTTCTGTAGGTCCCCACTAGAGTGTCTAATGAGTGTGAGCAGGTCCCCACTAGAGTGTCTGTAATGAGTGTGAGCCTCACCTATGGTGTTCAGCTCCTTGTCCGCAGGGCCCCACTAGAGTGTCTGTAATGAGTGTGAGCCTCACCCATGGTGTTCAGTCAGTAGGTCCCCACTAGAGTGTCTGTAATGAGTGTGAGCCTCACCCATGGTGTTCAGCACCTTGTCCCGTTCGTGCTGCGTGTCGCGGATCTTGCTCTGCAGCATCATGAGCTTCTGCTCGTACTGCTGCTTCAGCGTGTGCAGCCGGCGCTGGCTGTTCTCCAGCTCGTCTATCAGCTTCTGCTTGATGGCGATCTCACATGTGATGTTGGCCAGGTCCGCCTGGAAGTTCTCTGAGGACGGACATGGGCAGACGTGGGCACGCACACAAACACACACGCAAACACGCACACACATACATACACACACGCAGACAGACACACATAGGCGCGCGCACGCACGCACGCACGCACGCACGCACGCACGCACGCACGCACGCATGCACGCACGCACGCACACACGCACACACGCACACACACACACACGCACACACGCACACACACACACACACACACACACACACACAAACAAACAGACACAGACTTTAAAACCCTCCAACCCAAAGTAAGCACATTAAAGGACAGTACTGGTTTGGGTGATCAAACTATCATAACCAGTCTCTCTTCGCTTCACTTAATCCTCTGTTAGCAATAGAACTGGGGTTCGAACCAAGGGCTTTTGGGCTGGGAGCCAAACACCCTAACCACCAGGTTATTGGTTCTGTTTGAGGTATACCTTTCTCGTCCATCTCCTCCGAGTCAGAGTCCTCCAAACTCTCCTCCTCCTCCGTCTCCTCCCCCTCCCCCTCTCCTTCCTCCTCCTCCTCGTGGTCACTGGTGTCCTGGGCACACACACACACACACACACACGCACACGCACACGCACACGCACACACACGCACGCACACATAAATGTGCACACACACACACGCACACACACACACAAAACATGAACCTAATGCATGCTAATTTTTTCTCATAATTTAGAGTGTAGGCCTTTGACCTGTGACCTTTGACCTACCCCTTCAGGGTCTTGCCCGGCGTTCTCCTCCTCATTATCCGGGACCTCCTTGATGACACTGAGGGACGAAATCACCGTTAGCCAATCAGAGCCAAGCTGCAAACTCAATTCCCTCGGGATCATTGACGATTGCGCAGGATTTCAAAAATCAAGGGATCGGCGTGGACCGCGTGGCCCGACGGCCCGAAGTGATCCGACCAGCAGCTGATTCCAAATCATTCGGGATTAGAACCCTCATCGTCGAGGGACATTCGGTTAGTGACTCGCGCTGATGACATCACGCGAGGAGAGCCTCATGGAGATGACATCATCGCTTTCTAATCGACATCATCATGGTGGAGTGGTGAGGAGCAGAGGAGGAGCGAACACACGTCAGCAGACCCACGTTCTACTGTGGCCCCCCCCCCCCCCCCCCCCCCCCCCCCCCGCGCGGGGGGGGGGGGGCCCCACGCGGGGGGGAGGGGGGGGGGGGGGCGCCCGGGGGG
>JAOPJL010000078.1:10691860-10708509 GCA_027123545.1 Trisopterus esmarkii | reverse complement strand
ACACACACACACACACACACACACACACACACACACACACACACACACACACACACACACACACACACACACCCTCGAAGGAACCTGTCTCTCTACCACAACACACGCACACCCTCGCTGACACCCGTCTCTCTACCACAACACACACCTTCACTGCAACCTGTCTTGCTCTACCACACACACCCACACACACGCACAGCGGTCTCACTAGCACAACACACACCCTCGCTGGAACCTGTCTCACTCTACCAGGACACAGACAGACACAGACAGACAACCTGTTTCACTCTACCACAACGCACACAAAGATACACATGTCTGCACAGACACGCACAATTTAACATGTTGCATAACAATCACACACACACACAGACACACACAGCATAACAATAACAAGCGTGCCCCACCCACCATGCATGTGATGCACCAGACTCAGCAGACAGGCATGCGGTGCTGCAAGAACCGATTGCTTCAGGAATGCCTCCCTTCCCTACCTGCGCTTAACTCCGCTCCCGCGGGCACGTGATGGGACTATGGTCACAGCCCTGCACTCTGAGCATGCTCACATCCAGACACACACACACACACACACACACAACACACAGCACACAACACACAACACACAACAACACAGCCCGCCCTTCTCATCGCCCCGGGCTACGGTGTTTTGCATCGGGACTCGGAGCAGAGGGCAGAGAAGCGGCTGAACAGGTTGGATCTCTCCTGCATCAAATCAATAAAGTCCCACGCTGCCTCGACACATCCACCCAGGGCCACCAGCAGAAGGAGTGCAGTTGCGGGCCGCCAGTGTCCCTGTTCCTGCTGTCAGAGTGATGGAACCCAAGACCTTCCGGCTGGGAGTCTTTCAGCCCAGCCACTAGACCAGCCTGCCCAACTACTACTACTAAATATATATATATATATATACGATATTAGAAGGAAATGTAAACAACTTGCCCATTAACTGCATAGACTACTGGGTTCCACGATGCATTGCTATACCCCTGACCTCAACTTACCTAAATGCATTGTGACAGGTCAACTTCACCGTTTCCATGAGAACGCTGCTCTGCCTGCACCCAGACAACCTTAAAGTGAGTCGAAGTGAGTTTCAGACTCACACTCTGTGTGACTAATAACGATCCTATTCACTCGTCAGGCCTTATTCTTCCAGTCAGTCACAAGGACAATGTACGCACTACTGCATTCACTTACGCATGCACTTCCAAGAAAGAAACAGAACAGACCTCCTTTCACAGCCCAATCCTCTTACAGACCTCCAGACAAAAGGGCCATTCTGACAGCATTAGGCATGTTTGCTGTGCGGCTCCGTTTACGTATGAAGAAATTTGTACTTCACAGTACATAGATTTAAAATCGAACACTGCTGCATAGACTTTGCAGTACAACAACTTAATACCTCTTGTAACACCGGGATGCTGGACCACGATTCACCCCAATATAAAATCCCATCCCAGGTCATTGCTCCCGTGAGGGGAGCAATGTCATGCGACCTTCAGCCCTCAGCCTCCACTCCACTGTCACCATAACCTCTGTACACACTGCTGCTGTGAGCCTTTCATCCAACCCTCTGAATACAAACTGCTACTGTGTCTGATTAAAAAAGTTATGGTGATCTAATCTCAGTAAAACATACCTACCGTCTGATGTGTCCAATTTAAATACTTGCCTATCCTAGCAGATACACATAAGATAAGATAAAGAAGCAAAAGAGAGTATAATGTCAGAGTGACCGTCATGACAGCAGGCCTTACAGCGGTAACAACACTGTAATACAGCTATCATTGTAAACCATATGGGGGGAAACACTGCTTTCAGTGCATGTGGAAACCCAAAACATTGGCACTGCTTCTACTCAAGAACCATTTACTCTCATAATGTCTGAGCTTTCCTGTTGCTTTAACGCACGTCTGTTTTAGCGCTCGCGTTTGCTTGGCCTTCCTGTGTTGATACAGAAAATGTCAGGATCTTGTTGAACCAGATCCATGGCTGAAGTGCCTTTGAGCAAGGCACCTAACCCCTCACTGCTCCCCGAGCGCTGTACTATAGCAGCTCACTGCTCCGGGTTAGTGTGTGTTTCACCTCACTGTGTGTTCACTGTGTGTGTTTCACTAATTTCACGGATGGGTTAAATGCAGAGGCCAAATTCCGCATATGTGAGAACATATGTGGCCAATAAGCTGTCTCACTGATTCACTGATTCACTGATTTACATGACATTATTTTGCTGGACAGGCCATTAGTGATTCGAGTTGCTCAAACATGGCCGCCGCCGCCGCCGGGCCGCCCCTCACCTCCTTGTACGAGGACATGATCCTCTCGATGGCGTCGGCTCCAGACACCAGCAGGTTACGGGCCGTGGTGAACGCCTCCGTGCGCTCACTCACCATCACCTGTACCGGGCCGTCCACCACCTCTGTAGAGGGAGAGTGACATAAAGAGGAGCGAGAGAGACATAAAGAGGGGAGAGAGAGAGAGAGAGAGAGAGTGACAGAGAGAGAGAGTGACAGAGAGAGTGACAAAGAGAGAGAGAGAGAGATTTATGGTTATGGAATAGTTTATTGTTATCTTGACAAGCTAAAGTTTACTCCGGTACGTCTGTCTCGTTTACACCCCCAGTAAAACAGTCAAATAATTTAAACCACCTGCAGTGATATCTGCTGCTTGTTTATGATTATTAAATTATAAATTGGTTGGTCATATACTACAGGTTATTAAGTTATCGTTTACACTATGAGGGGCAGGTAGGGCATCCCTAGTACTCTTCGATTTGTAGTATGCATGTAATATTTTTCTACCACAAAACATACATTTAACCTCAGTAACAGTTTAAGATAATCCTTCCAACTTCCCCCCCCTGAACGCTTACAGTATGGCATCCTGCAGATTATGTGTATTGATCAGTGTCCAGACATCATCAGACTTTACTTTACTTTGTCCCTGCACACTGTGCCTGTGTACAGCGGTGAGTGTATTATATAAACTGTGTATGAGTATGTGGTGGAGAAACACAAAACACTGAACCACGGGAGTCTAGCGGAACGTGTAACCTTACTGCCCGAGGCCTGCCTATGCATCCCTCTCCCTGATGTAAACACATCAAATCATTTGAATAGATCACACCCCCGACCTCTACTCTGCAAACCACAGTCTCCCTGTCAGATTGAGCTCCTATCCAATTACAACTCTTGAACCGTGATGAAAATGATCAGTGCAGCGCAGTAAAGTGAGAATACAGAACGCAGGTTAGACAGAGGTTGAATGGCAATCCTAGCTGCCCTGAAGGAGGGATCCCTCTGCTGTGTTTCTTCTCAAGGGTGATACCCTCTCGGGAGTCAGGCCTTTAGAGGGATTAAGGGTATACTATAGTTAGGGTGTCATAAATATTTGGCCTGTGAAGCCCTTTGAGACTGTATCGGTGATTACGGGCTATACAAATACAATTTAATTGATTTGACTTGAATTCAGTGACTTTCCTGGATCTCAGACTGTGTGTTAATGTTGTGCACCCTGATTTGACATAATGTAATAGCGAGATACGTCCAGGCGACCACAAACAACTGCGTTCCCTCAACACGATTGGGTGACTGAGCTGTGACCTCGAGGGGGTCGAACGGGCGGGCCAATCGGCACTGGAGCTCTCACCCATGTCGGCGAATCCGGTGGCGGTGATGATGGGCACGGCCACCATGACGAGACCGGCGGCGCTCCACACGTACTTCATGAGGAACTGCTCCACCATGACGTACCACAGCCGCTTGGACAGGATCAGGTTCATCTGGTCGGCCAGAGCCGCGTAGCACTTCTGCAGCTGGCGCATCTCCACCTGAGGGAGAGAGAGATAGTTAGCCACCGGAGAGAGAGAGAGACAGCTTAACCCCCTGAGAGAGAAACAGTTCAACCACCTGAGAGACAGTTTAGCCAACTGAGAGAGAGACCGTTTCACCCCTTCCTGACTATTTAACTCTCAGTCATCACACACGTTTACCCACCGTCGCTTTTAGGTACCACCCTGCTCATGCTTGGGGATTAAACCAAGGTCCTTTGGGAGTATAATAGCATAACTGCTCTGCCGCCCGATGTTTGCATAGTAGTATCACTGTCGTTATTGCTTTGTTATGAGGGTTTCCATGCGGTCGTTTTGTTTACGTTGCTTTGGAAACGCTCCGACAAAGCTCTTTTGAAAAGAGGGATCGAACCAGGCACCTTTCAGCTGGGAGTGAAGCACTTACCCTTCATCTTTCGCTCTTTTATTAATGTTGTCATTATGTATTTATTAATGGATTTCCATGTCAATAAAGAGCGTAAACCCTTTACGTTAGATTGTAAAGTTATCGAAAGCTGAGAGGCTGAAGGGATCTCTCCTGTACAAACATCAGTCATGTGTAAACATCTGCACAGAGTGACCTACATACATCAATACTAACAATGCGTAACTAGATACGATCTGGTTTTAAAGAATGACCAACTGTTAACAACTGTTGACAACTGTTGTGGGATACTAACTGGTGACCACTGTTTTTGTAGGATACAACCTGGTCTTTTCAGAACGCAACGTTCTTACGAGCCCGTTCCTTACGCTGTGTCCCGCATAGAAAGCGATCTCCTCGGCGTTCGCGATGATCCTGGAGTGCACGTAACGCAGGTACCCCTTCCTATTCGCCTCCTCCGACACCAGCTTCCCGAACTTGGGCGAGCAGGCGCGCAGCACCTTGGCCGTGGCGAAGACCACCAGGCCGGCCAGTAGGGTGGGCGCCGTGGCGTTAGCCCCCCTGGAGCGGGCGGTCTGGATCAGCGTGTAGGACGTGAGGACCACGTCCAGGATGGGCTTGGTGAGGTTGGAGTACAGATGCGCCACGGACTGGGAGAACATCATGACGTCCTCGGTGAGAGACTGGTCCGGGTTGGCCAGCCGCCCGTCCATGTGGCTGACCCGGTAGTAGGTCTGGTCCGTGAAGTAGGTCCGGTAGGCATGGTCCACCAGCCGCGTGCGGAACGCCAGCGCCAGCTTGCACTCCAGGAAGCGGATCACGCTGTTGACGAAGGTGGCCGGGATGGCGATGAGCAGCCACTTCATCAGCTGCAGCATGAAGTTCCGCGGGTTCTTCTCCACGATCGACTTGACGATCTTCCCGTCCAGACTCGCCACGAATATGGACAGGAACGTCCTGGAGATCAACGCGACGGAGTGTAATGACAGCAAGGCCAGCTCTTTGGACAGGAGCTTGGGGAAGAGGATCTTGAGGAGGTCCAGGATCTGCTTGAAGAACAGAGCGTTCAGCTCCGGGGAGGGCTTCTTCTTGGGCTCCGCGAAGGACTTCACCACCAGAGCCGTGGAGCCGTTCTCCACCTTGGAGACCTGCGTATTGTTCCTGCAGCCCTGCTGCCTCGAGACCCGTCTCCAGATGATGGGGTACAGGGTCCTGATGCCGTAGGCGGCGGCCGCCAGGACCACGGCTCGCTTCGCGGCGGTCGTTCGGTCCCATTTCACTTTAGACGCCGCATCCAGGATATAGGACATGTTGTTCCCAATCCCGGTGGACGAATACCGCGCGGTTCAGTCGTCCTCGCGTGATATCGGTCCGGAACGAGCGAAAAATGGGTAAATCATACGAAAGAAATGCGACGCGAAAGGAGAATACCCTTTGATGTTTTGGCGTGAAGATGGCCTGCACCCACAGACCGCTACATCCTGCTTCCAGCGTCGTTCCGCTGTTGCGCTGCACCGTCGCGCCGTTTCATTGGCCGGGGCTGCGTCTCCGCCTGCCGCTGATTGGCTGCGTAACAGAACGTATGCATACTGTACTGTCTTTTACATAACTCTGAGAGAGATCGCTTTACACTGACAACCCTGCTATTTTTAAACACTGCAGGCCGAGAGATGTGCGCCTTATATGTATGTATATTGTCTGTATTTTATTTTTGCATCTCACTTTCTCAACTGTTTGTGTGATGTATGTTTAACGTGCGTGTTTCCAACAGCCAACAACAACAACCTGAATAAAACCCTTTTGATAATAATGTATAAAGATATTTAAACGAGGGTCAGGATGCCATTCAAATAAACAGTCGTACCGTAAGATTGTAAAAAAGTAAACTTTCAACCCAGTCGACGTGTCTTTTGTGGACCCCTGTGTGTCGACGTACTTACTGACGTAAAGTGGGCGTTTCCCTAATGCGTTTTTTAAAGCACGTGGCGGGACGCAGAGTGACGTCGAAAGACGTTGGTTTCGCTCGAGCAACGGAAAAAATATCGAGAGTTTAATTTAATTCGACGATAATCTCAATTATTTAAATGAATAAATAATCATTAGTCACTATATTCATTTACTTTAACCACACACCCGTAACACATTTCACTGCTTTAGGCTTAACTTTTATTTACGATAGCCTGTGACGAAATCTGTTATCTGAGAATGAACTGGGTCGGCGGGTCAAGGTGCGACTGGGTTCATATAATACATAAGCTATGGAGAAGCTGTCTTAATGTTTATAGTTGTACCTTAATGTAACATCGTTGTAGCTTTATGTAACGATGTAATATAGTTGTAATAGGCTAATAGGGCTATTATATTAATTGTAGTCTACCAGTGTAGTCTAATTCTAATATATAGTACACCACTGTCGTGTACTTTAATCAAGTTATTATGTGGATGGGGTGTGCTCACTCCCATGTGTTTGAATCTTAGCCTTTTAAACATGATATATTTCTAATAAACATCCCATTGTATGTACAGGAGTCGGTATATGATGAGATGTGATACCAAAAAGCAAAGGGTAAGTAAACTCACAAGAAAGAAAAGCAGTTTGTAACCCAAGACTGAATTTTTTTTGTGATAGTTTGAGGTTTAAAACGAATAGTAACTCTAGTTTTGGACTTCAGGAGTTCTTTGAGAAGAAGAAGTTGAACCGTAGGCTCCACACCCTGGGGATCCCCGTCCCCACCTCGCCCAAGGGCACCGGGTCAGGCAGTATGGACCTGGTGACTCTGTTCATAGTCAACCAGATCGCTGCCAAGAAGGAAATCAAAGGTGAGAACTAGTCTAACACACAACCATGAATGCTTTTAGATGTATATGAACCCAGATATGCAGAGGGATGCAATAAGATGGCACAAATTACTTTGGAAATGCGGGTGTCACAGCATAAAGTACATGATGCAAGTATTTACATTTAGGGCATTTAGCATACGCTTTTATCCAAAGTGACTAACAAGACAACATTTTGCTGTCGGTAAAGTAAAGATGTTCATAGACTCGCTAAGCACTAACAATCGCTAGGTTAACCCATTCCCTGTATACAACAAAGTAGAAATGACAAAGAGATAGGCCTACAATGATCTATATACACAGTATGAGAGGGTTATGGGCTGTGATTCTAGACAAGCCTGTGGTGACGGTTATGGGAGATGGGAAAGGACTTCCCAGAAGCATGAAGAACCGACCGCTTGAGCTTCCCATGAGCCCAGGCTCTCCCTCACAGCTCAGCCTGTCGGAGGGCGAGCCCTATTACAGGTATTAAAGAGCTGGCTGAATGTCAGCCATGATCACATGGAAAATCTGCGTGTGCATGGTTGTCGCATTGCGTGAACATGGGACCATAAAGAGCCCTTCAGGGTTAGCAATACATTTACATTTAGGCATTAAACAGACGCTTTTATCCAAAGCGACTTACAATAAGTGCATTTGTCAGAAGAAAGAGAAAACAATAATATGTCACTGTCGGTAAAGTAAGGATGTTCATAGAACCAAGCAGGCTATGCAGAGTCGAGGTGATCTCTGAACAAGTGAGTCTTTAACATACATACATTGCAATACATGCAATCTATATGACTTTGAACTTTAAGATCTGATGCAAGTGGTTGATCTGTCTTGAACCAGTATCTTCTAGAGTACATTATCTATGACCTTACGCAATGCTCAGTGTATACCAGCTTGTGTATCGATGTCAATATGTTTCTATATATATTTTTGTTTGTCCCATCCATTCATTCCTTCCTCCTTAACTCCTTTCTACCTTCCCTATATCCTCCCCTCCTACCGTGTCTCCTAGGGTTCAGAGAGTGAAGAGGAGGAAACCCCTCATGTCAGATGCCTTCAGGTGTCAGCAGGTGAGCATGTGACCCACATATCTTCACCAACATTGGGAGCACATCTAGTATCTCTGGAACACAGCAGCATGTATCTGATATATGTATTCCTGACTGGTGCTCCTTTAGCAAATGAAGCATCTAGTACATTTACATTTAGGGCATTTAGCAGACGCTTTTATCCAAAGCGACTTGCAAGAGTCTATGCAGAGTCCAGGCGGTGAACTCATATGCCTGGTGAATGTCTGCTGTACATTCTGGTACCCATCTGGTTAATCAGTGTTCGATATGTACTTGATACATGCTACATGTGTGATACATACCAGACCAATGAAACATGTGGAGGCATTAGAGTCATGTTCTCTGTCGTCTGCTCCATCCCCAGCTGTCCCCGGTGCAGGAGTCCAGCTTCTCAGACCGCAGCTCCTCAGAGCCGGTCCAGCACCCTCCCTCCCTCAGCCCCTTCTCCTCAGCCTGCTCTGCCTCCCCCAGACCAGGCCCTCGAGGTAGCTCACACTGTTTCCTCACTCAAACCACTTCCTCAAGACAAGATGGTCAATATACGCAATTTTCCTTTAGCAGTTGGGATACTTTTTCCGTCTAATGAAACCAAGTCAACCATTTGACTTTTGACTGTAGGTGTTTTTTAGTGTCTCTCTTTCTTCACATTTCTTAAGTCTATGAACAGGCTATTTCCAACATTCCTCCATTTGTTACGTCCCAACAAGGACGAACCAACCCGGTCGTCTGGGGCATAGCCAGGGCCATATACCTTATTATGCATCTGTTCTTTTGTTATTCACGTTTTCTTTCCTATAATACTCGCCTCAAACCTTTGGTTTGGCGAGAAGAGGGATCAGCAGCCAAGGAGCACATCAGGAGACTGCTCCTCACCCGCCTACACTATAGATTATTCAACCTGTCTGTATCTTGCTGTATTACATCCTGGAATAAACCATCTATTCGACCCACTGATCCAACCTGTCAAGCTTCCTTGATTTCCACTTCAGGAATTACTACTACGACGAAAAAAATACACAACGCAGGGTCTTTACGAACAGTTTAGAAATAAGCTGAAATCGAACAGTCTCGTATACTGCGATGTGTTTGATTGTTTTGCTCACTGAGTTAGCCATCACAACAGAATGTAATGATATACGCTGATGTGCAGGAAGAATCTGTCTATTTGTACTTTTACTGACTATATGAAACTTGAGAATACAGGTATATCAATTACAAAGTCAAGGACAGGAGCATAGAGAGTCAGGTGTGTTCGTTTGGTGGTTCTTTGGCAGTGTTTCCAGGGCAACCAGACCTCCAGCATCGAAACCTGTCCCAACTCCATCTCTGCTCTCCATCTCCTCCAGCATGGACCACCTCAGACCTCCAGGACACCCAGGTACCGGGAGAACGCAATCCAGCTAGGTGGCTTAAAATTCAAGGGCCCCTACACTACCACCATTTGTGAGGTTGCTTAGGCCCCTACACTACCACCAGGTGTGAGCTTGCTTAGGCCCCCATGTGTGAGGCTGCTAAGGCCCCTAAACTACCACCAGGTGTGAGGCTGCTTAGGCCCCTACACCACCACCAGGTGTGAGGCTGCTTAGGCCCCTACACCACCACCAGGTGTGAGGCTGCTTAGGCCCCTACACTACCACCATGTTTGAGGCTGTTCAAAAACATGCCCATAAGAGACATCTCCAGTGGGAGTGTCCATCCAGAATGCAGAGGGATAGATCAGGTTTTTAAATGGCTGAAGTGACTAATCAACTGTCCACCAGGTTATGTAATAGGGCCTTCATAGGACTTCATATGTTGTGAAGAATAGAACAGTAGTGTTTTAGATACCGGTCATACTTAATGTTAAGGCTCTAGGGATTGCTGCCCTAGACATATTTTCCTGAATGTGTTCCCTACTCTTTCCTAGTCAACAACAACAAACTGGATACAGTGTTTATATACATTATACACTAGTGATGTTTTTAATCATTACATTATCATTGCATATCATTGCTTGGTTTCTAACGCCAACTTCCAACCACTGATCCGTGTTTTGGTTTTGGTACCTAACGTTCCAACTGAGAGTCCCATAATGGTTGCTTCTGTGTTGAGTTCCGTCCCTTTTCCCAGCCCGGACCTTTGAGGGACGCGACCCAGTGGTCCTCGGGACCCGCCACGCCCTGCTACCTCCCTAACCCCCAGACGGTCTCCAGGGCCCTCTTCAGAAGCCCTCTCCCCCGGTGAGTGGGCCCTCTTTAGCCTCTGACTCAATCACTTTGAGGTCAGGAAAACTTCTTACAAATACAATTTGTCAGAAGAAAGAGAAACAATATATCACTGTCGGTACAGTAAGGATGTTCATAGAACCAAGTGCCAAGTTCTAACAATCACTAGGTTAACCCATTCCCCGTATACAACAGAGATAGCTAAGAAAAGATGCTACACAATGCTAAGTACTATTTTTAAGTGCAAGGACATACAAACTCACAATAAGTGCATAAGAGGGGTGTGCGGGGGGTAACTGTCAACACTGAATCACTTTGAGCCAATCAGAATCCCAGGGAAAGGATGTGCACACCACACTCAGTAGGACAACGAGGTCATGCATGGGTGGTGGCACCACGCAGGAGAGACTGTTGTCTGTTCTACTGTTCTGATGGAGACCTGGTTCTCTGGTCTGTGTTTACAGGGATGGCCCAGCCAGGGATCAAGAAGTCTTCCCTAGTTTTTCAATCAGCCAATCAGAGGATAGGCTGCCTCTGCTTGGTTTCACCCTGGACCAATCAGAGACAGAGGAGCCGTTTGAGGAACAGCTTTTCCACAGATTTGGCGGGGAAGGTAGTCACCACTTTGAAAGACTCTCTATAAACACAAATTCATGTTCGGCTGTTTCTTTTAACCTTCCATTTGGTTTCAGCTTCTCATTTCCTGAGGTTGAAATCAGAAATTAATCAGAATGAGGAAACTCCTGCCCCTGTTTCCACCTTACAGTAAGCTCCTGAAACTTAATAAGGGAAACAAATATGTCTGCTTAGAGTCTTGTCTCCTGTTTACTGTTAGTAAAGTGAATTGTGTCGTTCAGGAGCCCCAGAGATCCAATGAGAGCTGACCGCAAGGACAAAACCATAACACCGGTAGGCCTCTCACACGTACACAGCTTTGCTGCCCCCTAGTGGCCGTGGTGGAGCACTACAACAACACCTCGCAAGTAAAAAGACCTGAAATCTAATTTTGGGTGCCAGAAAATAACTCAGGCATTAAATGAAGACTGTTCATAGAGCGTGTCTTATTGGATCTTCACAGATGCTTATTGGTTATTTAAGTAAACTAACTTAAAACAACACAAAACAAGCCCAGACAGATTGGTATACTGATTGGTATGCAGATGGTAGAAAAAGGTGACATTCATACTCTTCATTTGTTTGCTCTGTTTTCTGCCTCATTTGTCAGGTGTCCAGCTGCACAAACAGGAGCCCTGGTGAGTGTTAATGTCAGCACCAAATAACATCAGGGAGTTTATGTGTTGATGGACAACAACCTTATTCTGTTTCCACACCTTCCAGCCTGCCTGGAATGTTCCCCCAGCTACTCTCCTACAGACTGCTGCTGCAGCTCAGACTCTGAGAGTGTACGTTCAAATAATTTATTAACATATACAACTATTGACTCAGCGCTTCTGAAAGTTCAGTTGTCTGAATGATATACTGGGAACTGTAGATTGGATTGATTGATTGCTGTGCGTGACATCAGCCCACAGGCTGTTGTTTTAAAAGCAGACGTGTGTTTCAGGACGCAGCCGACTGCCAGCTGTGTCTACTCCCCGGATCCTCAAACACCTCGGAGGACGTGAACACCCTCAACAAGAGCGCCCAGTGGACCCCACGAGTACCCCTCCAGTCCCGCCCCCCTACACCTCACACACAGCCCCTAGGAGAGAGCTCAGAGGAGCGGCCAGCGGACAGGACGTCTGTCTCTGGTGACGGCGGGGCCCTGCAGCCAGGGGGCGGGAGAGAGCAGACGGCGTCTCACCCCGACGCCGGACCACCACCCCCGAGCGACCCCTTCGGACCCCCCGACACCAGGGACTCCGCAACGCAGACGTGTGACGTCACAAAGCGCCGGACGTCTGACGCCTCCACCCAATCGGAGGCGTGCGTCCCGGTCACCTGGTACGGCGCCTCTTCGGTGGGCCGCCCAGTACCGCCTCACGCCACAGGGAGGCAGACCCACTCCAGCGAGGACGGAGACGCGGCCCCGGGCGTGGTGCTATTAGCGGGCTCCCAGAGAGGAGGAGAGGATGGGCCGTGGAGGAGAGGCAGCAGAGAGGAAGGGCGTGGACACTACATTAGTGGTAATGCAATTAGACACGGCACTTTAAACACGGAGGGGACAGTGAGTCGGGAGGCCCCCCGTCTCGGCATGGATGACGGTCATGGTCTTAATGGGCCAATTAACTCCTTCACTTCACCTCTCATTTGAATACACCACGATTTGTATAAGGAATCAAAAGCAATCATCACCAGTAATCAGGGACTTGTAGTTTAGTACAGCTGGTATTTGAGACAGTTCATAGATTATGAATGACTGATGAAAGAATGGATGTGTTATTCGTGTTGTATTCAATGTTTCAATAGTTTCTTATAGCCCATGTGGGATGGACTCTTGTGTCATTTAAAATAAGTTTTATATATATATATATATATCAGCACCGTAAGAGCTGATATATTATACAGTTTTAGAACCTATTTGATTTGAAACTATTAGAAACGAAAATAACCAGGAGGACAGAAGGTGTTTACAGGATGTGTTAGGTGTGCTATCCAGTGTGTTGGTTTGCATTTCTGTGGAAGAACCCCCTCTCTGTTCTGGTCCACTATGAACGGCCATGTGTTCTGGTCTCCTTACAGAGAGAGGACCGAAGCTCAGAGGAGGAGGAGGAGGAGCAGGAGAAGGAGCAGGAGGACTAGGAGCGGGAGGAGGAGGAAGAGAAGCAGGAGGAGGGGAAGGAGAAGTAGGAGGAGGCGGAAGAGCAGGAGCGGGAGGAGGAAGAGCAGGAGGGGGAGGAGGAGGAAGAGGAGGAGGAGCAGGAGGAGGGAGGCCAACCTGTGTAGCGGCTCCTCCAGTGAAGGAGATGACCTCTGGAAAGGTGATGGAGCGGTCGGAGGAGGTGGAGACCCTGCAGGAGATCGCTGACATCCTGCTCATGCTGAGGCAGAGGAAGAGGGAGGGATGAGGACCAGGTAAAGAGGGCTTTATTTACAGGTCTGGTCGCCCACGTGTTGAAACAAGCTCTCTGTAACCCTTCAAACAGGGCTCACGGCTCATGTGTTAATCGTTCTTCATGCAGTAAGCCAAATAAAACGGCATCTTTTTGGGTTGTTTATTTAAAGTTTATTTATTTCCTCATATTTATTCAAGTGTGTCCATGAATATATATTACGTTTTGTATACTATAAAGAATAGCAAAAACTTGAACAAGAATCAAATATACTATATATACTATACAGCAACATATTTGTCTATGAAAACTCATAAACTGTAGAACCACGTTTGTTTTACATAGAAAAACAAAATGGCCACTATGAACACACACACACACACATACACACACATATTTAGAAAAGAGCGAACTGAAGCCAACACAAGACAGAATCTGAGTAGGTCATAGTTCGGACGGAAACACTCAAAGTAACGATAACGTATATCCGATCAAACATCCATTGCACGTTGGTGTGACATTAACGTTGAGTCTCAAAACGAAACCACTCTCCATACAAAACTAGTCGGTTGCTGTTTAATCAAAATACTTTTCAAAAGAATACCTTGACATTTTGAAATGTCCCTTTTGTGAATTAAATTTTACTTTGGTATATCATGTAAAATGATGTTCTGTCTGGTGGACATAAAATCATTAATAAGTGACCGTAAAGTAAATATATTTAATATAATAGAAATATTAACAATCAAACTACAGTTTAAAATGTCAAGGTAATACTTTTACTTTGAAAATCCTCTCAAAATACTAATGTCTGAAATCCAATCTTCTGTAAAGTTTTCCCTTTGTTCGGACGATTCTTCTTCTTCTTGTGTTTCAGACAAAATGTGTCTCACAACATGAAAGCACAGACCTTCAGCAATGCTAACCTTATTTCCATTCTCAAATAGTGTTCACTACACCAAACAATGTGTATTTATCCTATAAGGTCACGGTTTTACGCTACAAAACAACACCGCAAATCACGCTAGGCTATTATGCAACCTTCAGGAGCAACGATATTGTAAATCATAGGCTGCGTCGTTTGTACAGGAGGCCCCGGAATACAAGAACTGAATAAACAACATGTGAAACGATAATATAAAAATAAAATTTCATCACTTGTTATGCTAGAAATCTGTACATACATGAACAATGTTGATCTAAAGAACACGATGTGGTCAAACACAAGCGTTTGTGCATTTCTGTGGGCGGGCCTCTGAGTGAAGGTCTGTAGGGCCGCAAGACGGTTTAAACCGCCAAACGTCCGGTAAACAGCAGAGTAACATGTGTTAACTTTGTACGATACACAGGCACTAACATGGTCACATTCAAATAAGAAGGCAAAATATCGGAAATACACAGCTTCACTTCATATTCATCTACCTTCTCTACCTATCAGATCACAACAACCATATTATATAAACAATTATATATAATGTCAATTAAATTATATAGTATAATATATATATATTGTATTACCTAACCTGTGTTACTTCTTGAAAAGTACAAATATCTCAATCATTCTTTGAAAACTGCAATCTGTCAATCAATCAACCCAACGATTGATTAATCAATCACTATCATAAGTTCATTCCTGTGAAGTGCTACAAAGACTGGTAAAATCAATATCGATTGTTAAAAGCATAACGGCACAGTTAATCAAAATCATTTAGCATATCAACAACTTATATTTCTGTCTATAAATTAGGACTGCGTTACCCTGCGTTTACTAATCTCCCGTTAATTCACCACCTCATCTCCCGCCACATATTGACAGATAACCCTGGTCTCCTTCATTTGGTGTCTGTTGCTTCAGCTCAAAGGGTTTTCAGAGAGAGGGAGGACAGAGGAGGGTTTAATGTACATGTTGGTAAACACAAACCACCGGGCTCATGTACATGCTCATGTGTTACTTAAGCTAATACACGTGATGTGGTGTCCTGTGTCCGCTAGGGCGTTTTTCCCCCATTAGCACGACGACGGTGCCCGAGTGGTGACACGCTGGTTTGCGTTCCCTCTACCGGTTTAAACGGGCCGTACCGCACCCTACTACCAGAGATGGACCGTCTCCGAGGGCGGGCCACAGAGAGCCCCCCCCCAAACTCCCATGGGGGCTCACTGACATCAGCCCTGGTTGCGGTTCAGAGCGAGTACTTGTCTTCAAATCGTAGTAAAATAGACCTTTAAAAAATACAATAAACTGGGTTGTTCTAACGTCTGAAACGCACGTACGCGAGTTTGGCTAGACTTCTAAACAGCTTGATTTTTAATTATTTTTTTGGTCGTAATTATATAAGCCTGATTAAAAAGTAATGAAGGTTTGATAGATAGTGAACCACGGAGAGGTTAGTTGAACAATATTCTAATGCAAAACAAAATAGCTTGTTGAAATAGGACTATTATTCTTGGACATTGGACAGCATTTCACACTATTAGATTGCTCACATTGTTCTTCAATGTGTTTTATTTTTCCTAACATCAAGTGTGGCACTTGGGTAATTGAGTGTGAAACAATGTAAACAAGACTAATCTAAAACAAATCGTCTCTCGATGAGCTACTGAGAGAAAGAAGGAATGTGCGTTAAATAAATCAATACAATGCTACGGTTGGCTTCAGATCAAAACTAATAGGCTACACTCAGTGGAAGTGCTGTTGTGTCATCGCCTCAAAACCAGCGCGTCATCAGTTAAGCACACGCCTTCGGACGGGGAACCCGGTGGTAATGGAGACGCAAATCCCAGCCGAACTGGTCTGAGCCGGAACAGTATAGCACAGTAGAACACGCCGCCAGCGTGTCCTCTCGGAATCAGAGAGTCCAGCTGTTTTCTCTTTAACGTGAAGTATTCTATTTAGTCAATGTATTTAGAGTTGACCTGATCCAACGGGCGGAGGATCTGTGTGCATCATCAGCATCTGGCTGCTCCACACATGGCCGTGAGCGCCGTGACAGCCGCCTCACACAAACTATGTCAACAAACATTAATCTTTGATAGTGGTGACTCACAGCGACACAAATAGAGCTTCTTTGAGGAGGTTATTCATCTGTTGGATCACAGCCCCTTGATTTAAACCGCGCCGTAGGGCAATACTCTGCGACCAAACAGAACAGGATCTCTCCCGCGTGTGTTGGTGCGCGTCTCTATGTCTGTCCTCTCTCTCTCTCGGTCTCCCCCTCCACCCGTCTCCCCGCTCTCCCCCCCCTTCCCTGTTTACACTTTCTCTCTTTTCCTCTCTCTCTCTATCTTTTCCTCTCTCTCCCTCTCCACCTCTCTCTCTCTCTC
>JAOPJL010000078.1:10467853-10480202 GCA_027123545.1 Trisopterus esmarkii | reverse complement strand
ACCCTCCCCCACCCCCCATCCAGAACCCTCTCTGAAGGGGCATCTCAAACTGATAGAAGGTCAACGGTTTGTGGAAGACGGAAGGTCGGGTACTATTAGGCAGAAAGAACCCATGTGCAGCATTTATGGAGGTTTGACGAAATACGGCCCCATTTTGTAAATGAATGGCCAGTAGGCCTGGTTTCTAATCGATGTACAGTCCAGTGTGATCGCATGCGTTTGTTTTGGGATCAGGCAGGCGGCCATCATCGTGTGTCAAATCATGTTGGGAGGTCTATCGGGTCCGTGTAAATATCCTTTAAAAGGCTTCATAGAGTTTGACATAGAAGTTACACATTTAAGTCAACACACTGTAAATCCACCAGCCAATCAGCTTGTAGTCTTGGTCGTCTGTGGCCGCGCTTTGAATATGAAACGCAGGGAGAGAATCTGTACAAAAAAAGAGCTTTTTAGTGGTGGAACGTTAGCATTAGCCATACACACTGGAGCGCACACATTAACTGGTATATAACAAACTAGTATTTGGATGCATTTGTTTGAGTTCTAGTATTTCAATAGAAGATTAAGATATTGGGCTTGGTTTCCAAGGGCAACAGTCTGTTCCAGTCCACTTTAAGAGAAGAACAGAATAATGGAGTATGTGGTTCTTCCTGTGAATACCTAGGACTGACAATCTTATGAAAAAAGAAAGTGACTGAATGCACACATTAAATAGAAAGTGAATGTTAAGAACCCATTCCAATACTGGAAGATGTGTTGATGTCTGGAAGTTGTGAGTGTGTCTGCTTGGCTGGTGTCCTTGTGGCTGGTAAACAGCCAAAGCCATAGTTATGTCCTTTTCAAAATGTGACTTTTTTTTTCTTATCATGCACTACAATGGAAGGACTGAAGTTTTAGAAACCAGTTGTAGATATTTGACCTTGGGGTTTCAAGGTTGACTGAACTCTGACCTCACTTTCTTTCCCTCCAAACTGTCAATCGATATTTTTTAAATGTTGGTTTTGTTTTATTTACGTGAGATATTTATGTATTTTGTTTTGTACGAGCCGTTATGAATAGTCGTCAGGTGTGGATACTCTAATGCTGTGATGTCTACGTGTGAAGTTACGGGAACAGAATCTGGTTTTGTGGTTCCGGTTTCGTGTGGTCCCTGAATCACTGAACCTGCTGTTCTCAGTCGTGTGTAAATGCTTGATCTGGTATCACATCGTCTCACTACAATCTATATACACTAAGCTAAGGTCCATGCTAAACTAAGGTCCTGATGGACCAATAAACAGCCCTCTTGTTAAAAATCAATCACTTTATTTATTTTACTGTAAAGGCATTAAGAATAAAGTGCAAAAACACTTTCAGGATTCAAACAGCGATCACTTGGTGTTTTTCTTCATGGTTTCTCGATTGTCTGTGTGGGTTTTCAATTGTGAGGCCGAGTGTGTTCCAGAAGCTCTCGGGACGGAACCCCCTGGTCGGGTTAGGGTTCGGACTGATCAGTGGCCGAGTGAACCCACCAGGTCCGGCAGTCGGGCTCTTATGGAGTCCCGTTTCGACAGGATGCCGTGGCAGGTGTCACACACCTTGTTCAGCCTCCCCTCGTCGTACTCCAGTGGCATCTTGTGGTCCGAACACTTCCCGCACACCACCTGTGGGGGGTGGACCAGGCGGACGCAGTCAAATCAGAAGCCTCCCTTACACACGGTGTGTCCCCGCTGAACTACAAGGCTATCCGTTCAGGCAGCACTAGTGATGTTCACCATGGTAGAGTGGAGGTGCACTGTGGTTCACTATGGTGTGGTGCACTGGTGTGGTTCACTATTGTGCACTGTGGTTCTCTCGCTCCACGTTTAAAGTGTCTACAGACAGGGTGCAGGCATCGGGGTTTCAAAACCGTTTGTCTTGGAGTCGCTCCAACAAAGACCTGCACCCTTCAGTATTTAACCATTTGATGATGATGATGATGATGTCATGACTCACGCAGCCACACGCTCTGCAGTGGTGGCGACGGCGGCTGAAGGCGTTGAAGGCCTGCCGACACTTCATGCACTCCGCCACCTCGTTGTCCCGGGTCCACCGCGGCGCCCGCCGGCCCAGCCCCTCCTCCTGGTCACGGGTTCACATCCCTGTTACTACGTGGTCATTTTCATCCAAAGCGACTTAGTGATTTAGTTTAAGGTACGAGTCATGGAGGAGCCGCTACGGGGTTACGGGCGTCAAGGCTTGCTCAAGGACACCTGCCGGGTTATTGGGGATTTGGACCCAGAACCCTAGCCACTCATACAGTTTACCAGCAGCTCTATGGTTGAGAGCAATGGACCAATGAGCAGACATGTAGGGTGAAGGTGAGAACATACCGGTTGGGTCAGAGCAGACGCCTTGGAGGCCAGCTTTAAGGTTTCATTCTTCTCATGGGAAACATCAATAGCTTCTTGGATAACCTGAGGAAAAAAAAAGATGAATCAACACATGATATGACTCCCATATATTATATTTACATAAAACGAAATCTGAAGTCTTACCTTAATCCATTCATCTCGTTCTTGTTCAGAGCTGGAAAGTCAAAAGTGCAATTATAAAATTTAAATTAAGTTAAATTAAGATGGAAGACATCCTCTACAACCAAAGTCAAAACAGTCAAATTGGCTATTGACTCATTTGCAGCCTATTCCACAAAATCTGTAATCATCTGTTATCATCTTTAACCATGCACTGAGCTCCTCCTCCTCCTCCTCCTCACCTAGCCTCCAGCTCCAGGGTCTTCTCCTTGCCAGAGATCTGGAAGCTGTGGGGGTGCTCGTGGTTGGCGGTCCGCTGCACCGTCATGCCCTCCACCCCGATGCGTGTGCGCACGCCGTAGCGCTGGCCCACCAGGACCAGCCGGGGCGTGCAGCACAGCAGGAAGTCGTTGAACTGGGAGGGAGAACAGAACCAAGAGAGGTTAACACCCCCCCCTTTTCTACACTGGTACGCACCCTCGGACGAGGAGACTGCAGCCGCTACGTCTCCTCACCCTTTAGTTAGATAGTTTAGATTTAGTTTGATGTGGGGAAACAAGTCACTGCATCAGCTATTGTGTGATTACCATTCAGACCCTAGACAAACAATAGAGTGATCAGACCAGGAAGAGGGATGGCTCTAGATAAAGACAGTGATCAGACCAGGAAGAGGGATGGCTCTAGATAAAGACAGTGATCAGACCAGGAATAGGGATAGCTCTAGATAAAGAGTGTTCAGACCAGGAAGAGGTATCGCTCCATGGCAGACGTGTTCCTGGCCGCCAGCTTCAGCAGTCGTCCCTCCCTCAGGAACTCTGTGGACGGCCTCAGGATCTCCTCCTCGCTGACCATCTCAAAGATGTCCAGTCGCTTCTTCAGATTTTCCTACAAAACACCCCATTAAGACAATACATGGTCCACTAGTACGAGTTAAACCAATACATAGTCATCTAGAATACCACAGGGGGATATTATAGGGGCCCTACTGTATCACAGGGGCCCCTATGGAATTCTAGGGCCCCCTATGGTGGTGGTACCTACAGCCCTGTGGATGGCGCTGTTGGAGTGTCCTGCTGCCATGGCGATGGTTTCCAAGGCCTCTGCAGAAGAGAAGGGAGACAACGGAGACAGGAAGTGGTCAGACTTTGTACAAGACTGCTCGAGACCACATGGCGAGTCCTAATATGTAAGTATGTATGTATGTATGCATGTATGTATGCATGTCCTCACTCTCAGTGGGGGAGTAGTCTGGGTCGTCTCGACGCAGTCCGGTCAGGTAGGCCGTCAGCAGCATCTCGTAGCGCGGGACTCGCTGCACCGGCTCCAGCATGTGGTGCTCCAAGCTCAGGCGCCCACACACTTCCTGACTCTGGACCAATCACAGAGCACCAGCATGACATCCAAAACATTAGGAGAACAATGATAAACTAACTAAAGTGTGCGTGTGTAACTGAAGTTACACCAAAACTAGTGATATAGGGTTAGGCAGTTCTGGTCCAAAAAAATAATAATTTGTGAATGTCAGTTGATGGTCCTTCCCAGTGATTCCTGTTCATTAGTTCAATTCATTCACTTCTTATCACTAAATTCACCACAATGGAAATTAATCTTTTGAATCCCCCCCCTCCCATGTCCCCTGTGGTCCAGACCTCTATCTCCAGCAGGACGGTCCTGAAGGCGGTCGACCGCTCCCTCCAGGTCCCCAGCAGCTCCATGGCCGCCTCAAAGTTCCCCACGTACTCCGAGTACATCCTCAGGAAGGGGGCGTGGCGCAGGAGGACGTCCCCCAGGGCGGGCCGCTCCCGCCTGAGGGACGGGAGGGATTATTTTGAAGTGCCAGGACGTACAACATACGATAAGTGCGTCGTGCATCGGACTCATGATTCAGAGATCAGTGGCCTCCACCACCATAGGTGATGTACACTGCTGTGACGGACCCTCAAAACAGGGTTTACAGAACGGGTTCTATAAGGGTTCTCCACACACACACACACACACACCCACACCCACACCCACACACACACAAACTACAAATGTGTGTGAAAAGCACATAGGTTAAACCAGGACGTGACAAGCATGTTGATCAATCTGCATCTGCTTCCACACTCATTGTTTTAACTTAAAGAGGTTGCGGTGGCAAAAGTTTTCAGCCCTGGGTCACAGGGATACCTCCACTTCAGAATCTGAACATTTTCTAACGTTTGACTATGACTCAAACGGTGCAGGACCCACCAGTGTAGCATGCGCGCCTCCAGGTCGGGCAGGAGGAACTGGCTGTGGAAGGAGTGGATGGAGGAGATGTTGGAGAAGAGGTTCCTCACCACCTCCAAGGGGAAGGAGCCCTGGGACGCTTCTTCAGACAAACGGGAGCAGAACACCTGAGGGAGGAGTCAGAAGGAACTCAGACTGATCTGCTCCTCTCAGAAGGTCCGTTACCGATGACATGGCAACATATCCGTTACCATGAGGCAGGACTGGTTTCGTATCTTCTTATGAACGAAAAAGGGAAGACTTGAGAGCCTCAGGGAAGGTTTGGATGAGACCAGATGTTTTCTAAACCATACCTGGTCCAGGAGGTGGAGGCGAGCAACGTAAGCCTGCTCCGTCATCAGGAGCTCCGTCACAATCTTGTACAGTTTCTCCTTCCTCTTGGACTCCTTCTGGTCCTCATCTTCCACATCCATGTGTGGACCAGCGTCCTCACGAGTCCTCCCCTCTTCCTGACTCATCAGGTCCTCCTTGGAGCCCACCCCCGCTGGCCCCTGTGCCCCCCCGCTGTGGTGCAGGAGATCCAGGCCAGCGCCTATCCGCAGCCCAGGGCCCAGGATCCAGGACCTTCCAGGACCAGGACCCAGCCTTACAGGACCAGGACCCAGGGCTACAGGCCTAGGACCCGGCCCTACAGGGCCAGGACCCAGAGCTACAGGACTCGGAGCTAGAGGCTTAGAACCCGGCCCTGCAGGACCAGGACCCAGAGCTACAGGGCCAGTAACTACAGGACCTGGGATTGGGTCTGTCGCAAGGCCTTGAGAATCGAGACTCAAGGTGGTCTTGCCGTCGGTTTGATACTTTCTCTTGTAGGCCGGAGACCCGGAGGTGGAGGGGCCCGACGCAGTTAGTGGAGAACATTCTGACGGGTCAGCGGGGGGGCTGAGGAAACAACAGTCACAGAGATAATAGGAGTTGTTGAATATTAGGAGGGGCATTTTGAAAAAAACTAAAAGAAAAAGAAAAAAAGATTTGGGGGTTCAAAAGGTCCGCTGCTGTAACCTGAGTCTGTTCCAGGGGTCTGGGGTCTGGGAGGCGAGGTTCTGGGGGGTTGCGCTGCGGGGTCGAGCCCACTCCTCCTTCCTAGCGCCACTGGACTTGGTCTGGCCCGACCAGGACCTCCTGAGCCAGACGGTGCTCCTGCTTCTCCACAGGTTGGGGCTGCGGCGTTTGGCTGGCTTATGGGCGACGTCTCCTGAGGGAGGACTGGGGGCATTAGACTGGCCCTCGGCACCTCCTCCTCCCCTTAGGACTGGACCCAACAGCAGGGTCCTCACAGGGCTGGTCCCTGCAGGACTCCTTGGGGTCAGGGGCTCCGCTGGGATGACCTGGATGAGGACCGCTACCTTGGCTCTCTGGCCACTGGGTGGTTTTAATTTACCAGTAGGATACTGGGAGGACACCAGTGAAGAGACGCTGGTGGACTGGAGGCCTCGTGGTGTGAGGTTCTCCTTCCCAAAGGCCTTCTCTGGGGTCTGGAGGGGGGCGGGGTTAGGGAGTACTGCAACAGGATGGGAAGACTTTATCAGTCTTGTCTTTAGAACAAATCTGATCCTTGGTGATAAAGTGCTTTACATGCATTTCTAATTCCTCAATTCCTAATTCCTCTTTCAATTTGACAGAAGTTTAACCAGCAATTTAATATTTTCAACAATAAAACACACAGGGACATAAACCCTAAGGCGTTACAGTAGTCGGGAGCAGCACGTACGCAAATACTCTGTACACGTCCTCAAGTCACAAAGTTCATCCAGAAGGGAACTTCTACTGCATACATTTGTTGGAAGTGTAATAGCTTGCATTGAAATGCTTCCTCACTGTGCACACACCTTACATATTCTACCATTTATTGCTGTAGTTTAATTTGCTATTAACCATTTAGTGAGGAGCCAGTGGTGATGAATGAATACATATCGGGTAAGGGCAGCTTGTTTAATGATGCCGAACTTCAGGTTAGGCTAGACATTGTTAACCCAGAAGGACTCGTTCTTATCGAGCCATATCACCTCGCATTGCACCAGAAGATGTGGTCTACAGCCTACCTTGTGGTTCTGAAAGAGTGCCCTGGGTTAGGTCTCTCCTCTGTGGACTGTGATGATCCGACGCAGCCCCGGAGTGTTTGTAGGAACCACTCAAACCACTGCTGACTGGAATACAACCACAACCAGGTACTCAGGTACTCGTATTTTGAGATCACTTTAAATTAAATGAATCCGAAGAAAATAAATCAGGTGGTGGTTGGGGAGATCCCTGTTGCAGACGACCACCCATGAAAACAAATCTCATCATGGAGAAGTGAGATGTGTTCTCATGTGACTCAAGTAGAGGCTGACTTCATTTCCTTCCTTTCTTACTGAGTGATGGTGTAATTCTCTGTGTTGTTAGTCCCCTGTATAGTTTCTCAATTGATTTCAAAAGAGGTAATAGACTACGGCCAAATACAACTCAAAGTAGAAAGAAAAAGAAAAAGAGCAAGGAGAAAGAGCAAGTATGCAGACTTCAAAAGGTAGCCAATCAGGTATCAATGTATGTTGTTATAGCATATTTATTTATTAACTTTATTTTAATACATGTAGCTAAAGTTTGTTTTCTAAATGCACCAAATCAATTTAATTAATTAAAATTTTAATTAATTTAAATATGTAAAAACATGTCAACTACACACGAGAAAGCCCGATATGGTCCCAACAGCACTGCACCGTTCATATTAGTTACAAAGTCATTTTTGTACTAGTACATTTTTGTACTACCTTTATAACAAATATTAGGCACGCTATATTCAATAGCGTGTACTTTATAGACTTGTTCCGATGGCGGTGGGCCCTTTTAATCGGTTGGAAAGTAGAGAACGTCCTCAGCCGATCAGACTGCTAATCGATAGTCAATCAATGCTGCTGCCACCCGAGTAGGTAGGTAGCCTACCGGGATTTACACCAAATACAAGCTGGCCATGTTGTTGTCCGAGCGTCTACCAAGTTGACAACATTTGCTTATTAAGTTAAAGTTGATTAAATTCGTTAATTGGCTCACCAGTCTCTGAGGGGTGGTCCTCCACGGCGCCTCTCGACCTCCTTCTTAGCGCCACCCGTCTGAACTCTGTCTCCGACCCAACGTTCAGGACCAGGCTGTGTCTCTTTTTCAGGTCGAACATGTCGGGGGAGGATACAGTCACGTGATCCCGGCGTTTCTCTAATCTATAAACGTGTGGACATCAAAACATGTGGGTGGAGGTTGACGGTCCGTCGCAGCAGCTGGCTGAGGGTGGTGTTAACGATGTTGATCAACGCTGATCAAGTGACGCCAATCTTCATGAAGATCTGCACCCTAGTTCCCAGGCGTCACACGACGGGACGCCTGTCGTGAGTATCGATCCAGCAGCGTCCTCCCTCCTCCCTCCCCCCTGCCAGAGGCAGGCCACTGTGTCGGTCATTCACGCAAGAACACTGTTGTAGAGTGGTATACTGATAATTAGAAAAACCCCAGATTATTTTGGGAGGTAAAGGAGATTCCTTCTCATGGGCTAGAATATGCGCCCTAATCTCCTTGAGGGAGTAAGGTAGTCTACCCTTGCGACCAACAAAGACTTTGTTATTGTGTTCTAACAGTTTGTGCAGTTAACATAATGTGATGTTATTGGAGGGATTTAGTGATAAATTGTTTACAAATTGAATATTCGTTGGTTATGCTTACTGTCATTGTTTTATTTTACTTTATTTAACATGGCACAGTGTTTCATCTGAAAAAGTTTAATTGAATTGGTTAGTTCAGATTTAAAGGGCTGGGGGAAAGATGTTGAGTGGTATTCTGACATTCGACCACTAGGGGAAGTAGTGCTATTGCTGTCTGCAAAAACATAGTTTATTATCGTGAGCAACCTGTTGATGTATGATTGCTATGCTGTGAGTGCTAGGTGCCCTGGTGGACATTAAACATGTGAAGTTATGTCTGTGTCTGGCTAGTTAATCTCAGTATACGGCAATATACTACAAACACTCATTCCGTTGGTTTATAATTTTATTGTCAACCACCATAAGGCAAGCATTATGCTAAAACAGTCAAGCACACCTTCATCTTAATCTTAATCCACCTGTTCCTCCTTTATTTCAGGTGTTTCATTTGTCTAAGAAGGCTTTTGTGAATGAAAGGTGTATTCATGAGATGAGGTTGGTATACGCAGTCGAATGACTGGGGGTAAAACGTAGGCCTATTTATAATGAGTAAACCATGCACATATAATTCATCACTTTCAGTGGGTCTGACCAGGCCTAGACCAAAGGGATAAGGGGTTCAGATCTTTAACAACAGTTCAGTACTGTTATCTGAACCAGCTGTCATACACTTTAAATACATCTGTGCAGCTTGGTAGCGATGACAAGAGAGCAGACCATCCCTTAGGTCTGTCATCGTGTTCCCGATGTTTCTGAATTTAACCTTTTGGTAGAAAAGCTGTTTTTTAATACTGTGACATTACAGGCTACAGGAAATTGCCCTCAAAGACTTGTGCTGATCGCGCCTTGAAAAGTCGGATTCCTAAGAGTTATCTGATATGTGAGCTGGTTATTTTGTCACATGTAATTCAATCAAGTGATCAGGAAGACCAACTGCCTTTGGCTAACTACTTCCGGGCTCAACCGTACTGTCGTTGGCAGTTGGTTTTGTTGGTTCCTGAACTGATGGAGAGGATGATGGTTGTCGTTAGAAGTTCTCATGACGTAATCTAAGATCACAGCTTATCTATAGCTGTTATCACCTTAAAGACGGGATTAAATTAGTTTAAAAGTTGAATCTCTGCATACAGATGCATCTCTTTCAACAGTTCCCTTTAATGATGTGTTGAATATTCAACTATTGCAATACTTTAAGAGCAGCCGTTTGTATTACTGCAATATTCACCTTGAACCGGGAAGGGTTTGGTTGGAATTGTGCTTCTTCTACTGGGAGGTTCGTCTTTCAAATAAATGTGGTTAAAAACTTTGGATTGATGAAAGATGATCGATGTGTAAGGCCTTACAGTAGTGTTTTAAAAACAGTTTTCAAACACACACAACAAGTATTGGGGCACACACATTCACGCCATGTTTGCGCCAGTAAGATCTGTACAGAGCAAAATCTGGTTCAGGTGAAATCCCAAAGCCACCGATAAATAGCATCAAAGCTTCAATATTATATACATAACTGTAGAAAGGTTGCGCATTTTCTTTGATCAGTTATGAACACCGAGCTCAAACTGTGACCTGAAACCAAACTCGTCACAAGTATTTAAATAGTCCTTTTAAATCCATCCCATCACACAAGCTCCAATACTGACTCCATTCATCTACATCTTTGGTAAAAAGAAAGTGTGACCCATGGCCACAAACGGGAGGGTTACAATCGGCTGGTGGAACAAAGCTGTCGAGGTCATTTAGTAACAAATGAGATTGATTCAAGGGGTAAGTAACACTCCCTCACAGACCAACCGTTACACATCCTGTATCAGACCGGCCCCAGACCAGAAGGTTGGTGATGTCCACGGCTGGAGCTCCAAAGGCATTGTGGGAGAGACCCTGACCTCTGAACCCTGGGGTTACCAGTACCGGTGGATCCGTCCGGGTCAAGGTTCAGGAGGGGATCAGGAGGGGATCATAGGGAAGGGGGAGGGTGTGAGGGCCAGGGAGGAGGCACTGGGGTTCCGTGGGGAGGCCTCTGCTGGGGGAGGGGCTCTAGAGGTCCTAGAGACAAGGATACAAGAAGAACAGTGAGGTGACAGGAAGACAAGTATGAAAAGGTACATATTATACCACCAGGTGTGAGTGTGATGACATTTTCAAAACGGCTTGTAATGGCTAATCACACTCACACCTGGTGGTGTAATATGTCCCCTTGAAGGTGTTGAGAATACCTCAATGAAAAGGCAGACCACCCCAATCTGCAAACGATAATGGGAACAAGTGAAGGGATACGTTGAGTTTAGTCCGAAGATATTAGAACTGAACGGTCAGCAGTTGTCCCTGTGGCCTCCCCCATAACCCAGTACTAGGAGGTAGTACTAGGATACTATGAGTACCGGTAGTACTGGGATGAAGTGGCTTGTGCTGTTACCTGGTGGTGGTGGTGGGGGGGGGGGGGTCTCTCACAGCTCTGGGGTCGGGAGGTGGCGGAGTGGGGTTGTGGCAAAAAACTGCTCCCAATCTGGAAAAGACTCAGAGTGTTAGTCAGACAGACAGCAGACACAGCACCAGACTGACTGACACACCACCAGACTGAGTCTCCTGGCATTATGGCCTGACTTACCTTGACTTACCTGAAGTTCACAGGTAAAAACAAAACTCTAGTCTATTTATCTATCTATCTATCTATCCCTATTTAACCCCTATTTTACCCGCTTGGTACTGACCATTGGCTGGTAGGCGGATCTATCCATCATAGTGCCGGGTGGGCACGCCCACCTGTGATGTAACCAATGGGGGGATGTTGAAATGGCTTGTAATGGCTGATCAACAGCTCCCCCTTGTGGTAAAACAGGATTAGATCTCTACAGATCAATAACTAGGATTAGCTCAGAGAGGAGCGACAAAAGTGATTAAATACAGGGATGTTGATCGTAACGTGAAAACAAACTGCAAAGACACAGAAAATACTGTTCATTTATATATGATAATTACAGGAAATAGGAATATTAACATGACAATGTACAGGTTCAACTTTAAAATACCTATGTACACGTGCATATAAAGTGCTCAAAAGCAAAGTCAGGCATCTGATACATTTGGTGGCGTGTTGTTTAACAGTGTGCCGGAATTAATAGTTTCATGTGGTGCAAAAAACAGCATCTAGCCACTCCAAAACATCCCCCTCACGCCCTAACTCAAACACCATGGTCAGTCACATGATACAGGCTTTTCAGGATATGTTTGTCCTCAGATTGCATATTTAATAAAAGTGTGAAGGTGGAATGGCATTGCAGCTTGGCTGGTTGGTTTAAAACACACAACGCCATCAGTTTGTTTATTGATAGGGTTATGAATGGGGTCCCAGGAGTAGAGGGGTATAGTTTATATGGCGAAGCAACAGCGTTATATATTAAAATCCATCCCCATTGTTTTGTTTTTGATTTATTTGTTATTGGATAAAGGCGATGCAAATATGGTGTCTCTCCCTCAGCTATCATAGGAATTCTACTCTGCCTTTACCTGGAAACTTAAATCTAACCTTGCAGAATTTCAGGGAGAAACACCAAAGGATATCAGGATATCAGTACTTTAGTTTTGTTCTTTATGACCTCTGCCTTACATGGAATCCATTTTGTTTAGTACTCATCATCCTACTGCTGCTGAGGGAAGTTCATGTTGATAAACCAACATGTTGATAAACAACTGAACCGGCCAACCCCTTTGTCTCCAACATGCTGTTCTTCCAGATAGAAAATAGATATTTTTACGTTTTTTTGACAAGATATAAAACTGATCAGATTGGAATTTGAATAATGGCAAATCATAAAAGTAGGAGCTCTGTATTGGATACATTATTTCATGAAGTGTGTGTGTGTGTGTGTGTGTGTGTGTGTGTGTGTGTGTGTGTGTGTGTGTGTGTGTGTGTGTGTGTGTGTG
>JAOPJL010000078.1:10402626-10413593 GCA_027123545.1 Trisopterus esmarkii | reverse complement strand
TGTGTGTGTGTGTGTGTGTGTGTGTGTGTGTGTGTGTGTGTGTGTGTGTGTGAGTGTGTGTGTGTGTGTTTGTGTGTCTTTATTTCCTATATAAAAAAACATATTTTCTAGATATAGTTTAGTAAATATATAATGAAAATGTCATATTGGATTTCTTTGGTAGGAAATTTCCAAGGTGAAACGCTGTGCTGGTCCTATTTTAACATTTGATCAAATAATCAATCCCATCAAAAAGGAGGCTCATGCATTCTCTCTATTAGACAAACTAAGCCTCACCGTTTTCTGCCACATCGAGAACCAACTCAATAGCCTTGGTCTCAGCTGCTGTGCTCACATCCCGGGTTATTCGGCCCAATAACTCCAGGCACCGTTACCAATAGTAACGGTGTTCAGGCCTGCATGTCATCCTGTGTTTAAACTTTTGAATAGCCCTAGGACCACGGTCATATGCTATTTCAACAACCTAGACTACTGATTTGAGATATAGAATGAGATAAGCAGTGTTCCACCAAAAGCAATAGTTACTTCTATAATCCAAATTCCACTTTAAATCTAGAGAATTATGCATTGTGGTCAATATAGGCAACACACCTATATTATAGTAGACGAATTAGCTGTAGATCAGGGTTAATGCCAACGGACGTGTAGATGGCTTTTGTCTCGACATTACTTCTGGCGGCTGATCGATATTATTTTATCTGGTCTTAAATACGATTCAAACTATATACGATTGAAACTAATTAACGCTGGCGTCTCACTTTTTTTGGGGGGGGGGGGGCGTTAACGACCAAAAAATATATATAGTATTTTAAATGACAATAAAAAAGCATTTCAAACTTGTCCGTGCCTTTGCAATGGTTCATACGTATCGCATTCCGGCAACCTTTAAATAATTGTCACAATTGCGTCGTTGATCGCGCCCAAAAGCATGTAGTGCGTGGATCTCGTGTGATACAGACATGAGTAGATACAAGACAAGCGATGACGGAACATTTGCTCTTAAAGTTGAGTGGTTGGCTCTTAAAAGAGCCTTTTTGATGGAACACTTGAGATCTACTTCTTCTTGGATGCTGCCTTCTTGCCGATCTTGGGCTTGGCGGCCTTCTTAGCAGGCGACTTCTTAGCCGCGGGCTTTGCTGCCCTCTTCGGGCTCTTGGCAACCTTCTTCGGGCTCTTTGCCGGCGCCTTCGTGGCCGCTACTGGTTTCTTTTGCTTCTTCGGGGTCGCCTTCTTAGCTGGCACAGACTTCTTCGGAGCTGGCTTCTTGGTCTTCTTCGGGGTAGCCTTCTTAGCGGGAGCAACCTTCTTTAAAGGCTTCTTCGCTTTAGGGGCCGCAGCCTTCTTAGCTACTGGCTTCTTCGCCTCCTTGCTGACTTTGAAGGAACCGGACGCTCCGGTGCCCTTGGTCTGGATCAGTGTACCCTTTGCCACTAAGCTCTTCACGGCGACCTTGACGCGGGAGTTGTTCTTCTCCACGTCGTAGCCGGAAGCGTTTAAGGACTTCTTCAGGCCGGGCAGGGAAAGTCCGCTGCGCTCTTTGGAAGCAGACACGGCCTTGACGATCAGCTCGCTGACACTTGGTCCAGCCTTCTTCGGCTTGGTCGCCGTCTTCTTCTTCGGTGCTTTGGCCGGTGCGGCGGCGGCAGCTGCGGTAGGTGCGACTTCAACCATCTTCTCGGGTAGTTCTGGTACAAAGGTCTGAATCAGAGTGGTGACTGGCCGCGCCGGTGGGCTGTGCTTATACACACTATGAGAACCGTAGAGACTCAACCAGCGAAGGGTTTCTCGGTCAGGAGGAAATGTGGTCTCATTTGTGTTTCCTCCTTCGTTGTATGTGGATACAATTGTCACACGATGTCAGTATTCGACACGTATGGTCAACAAACTACAAGAAGACATGTTACATTTCAAACGTAGCGAATTGTGGGTTCCATGGATGTCGGGAATATTCCTAAAAACGCTTATATGGCGATGTGTCATGGTTAGGATACAACGAAGACTTCTTTGAGATGTCTTTTTTATTAATGCCTAAACACTTTAATAATGCGGACAGTGCTTTTCCATATACTTGAGACATCTGACAAACGTTTGGCAGTGATCAACTTGTCATATGTGTTTGTTGCTTAGGTTTAAATTAACGAATAGAGTGGCTGGTAAACACACGCGTCAGTAGAGGCTTGCGATGCCGCAGCAGGACAATCAGACACGTGAACGTCTGCCTTGTTCTAAAATAGACAGCATATATTACGTTTCGTTTAACAAATATGTTAGAAATATTACAAAATTAATTATTATTTGTATCGACTGTAAAGGTAGTTCCTTCCTTGGTGCTTTCTGTCCTAAGTGTAACTTGGCGTCGGTCATATCCTGCATCGTTTGAGAGATATTTATGGGTTGAGGACGAACTGCTTTTTATTGTTAGGCAGGCCTCCCTACTTGTACTTTCTAATGACGATTGAACCCAATACCATCTAATTCAACGACTTTATAGTTGTGTAGTATATTTTACATGAAACATAAAAAAGTATTAACATTTAGCAGACGCTTTTATCCAGAGCGACGGACAGCCATTCATACCCACATTCAGGGTGAGTTGTCTTGCTCAGGGACCTCGACAGCAATGTATAAATTACTTGATAGGTTAACCAGATTATATTGATTAATTTGTATATCAATAGAGTATTCTTTTTTTTTCTTTTTGTAGTTATGTTTGTTATATCAGTATTATGTCGGATGGTGTAATAGATGATATGTACCTTATTTATCCGATTTGGGGACTTTAAATGATCGTGTATCACAAACAGTAGCCTATATTAAAAAGGTTGGAAACTTAAATGTCTACAGAGAGTTCTTCGAGGAGACAAAAATACATTCAATTCACAAAACATACTTTGGATAGCAGCATTTAATGTCAGATTTACACATTAAGAGTAGAAATAGTAAGTCCAAATTGTTTTTCAGTTACCAAAATTCTAACCACACCTATTCAAGTTAGACTCATACAACACACAACCCTATAAATTAAGCGACCACAATGCCTACATTTCAAGAACAGGACAATATAATACAATAAATAGACCATGAGGTCTATGAGCTTAGCATGAATATGACATACAAAGTATTGCAAGATATATAACAGGATGGTTAAGACATAAAGTGGCACAAAACTACTTCCAGTTGCAATTACTACATTATAAACCCAGTTAATTATAATACAGATTATTAAATAGAAGTTTAAAATGTAACATTTCTGTTCATGACCTGACCCCGGATAAGCGGACGACGATTAGGATGAGGGCATTTCTGTTCATGTTCATTCTGTGTGTGATTGTTTGAGCTTGTATTCGAACACTTAGATTGAAAATAAATAGCTGTAGGGCTGGGAGTACTAAGCAGGAGGGTGGGACATCTTATCCCCATGATAAGGGTGCTATCCATTTGTACAGTCTGCCCGTACGTCCAATGTACAATTTATTTTAAAACGGTATGTCCTCATTTCAGTGTTTGGTCATGTATAGACATTTTTGCTATTTTAAAAAAGCATCTTTAACTCTAAAACTAGCTTCTGGTGTGCTAAAAAAAATAGATTCACTTTAGAATAAATGCATTTTAGGCGCTTATGCAATAAGAACACCCATTTTCCAGCTTTCCAGTTAATGATAGATTTGCTGCCCTGTAATGTAATGTAATGGAATAGAAACACAAAACTGAACATGGTTGATGTGAATTAATTATTGTTATCTACATTGATCACAGTTTACCTCCTTACCCGTCTCTTCCTCACAGGGCTGAGGCCCAGAATTCAGATCATCATCAAGTCTGGCCCAGAGCAGCAGATAATGCTGGAAATGGAAAACCACACATTTGCCAGGTATTTCAGAATACCAAAAACCCGGTTTAAGGTCCTTCAAGGGCACCTACAGAAAGCTGGCCTGCAAAGTGACCTACCAAGGGCGCCCCCCCTGCCTAAGATTATTTTAAGGCTGCATGTTACCTTCACAACTTCCCAAGGTGCCTCGATAGGATGTGATGAACACCCAGTAGGATGTCCATGAGAGGAAGATGCTAACGAGTAGGAAGTGGTGTTCCGGCAATTTTTTCCGGCACTATTTTCAGACTTATTTTAGGTATATTGCTGACACGATTCTTGTGTTTTGTTTTCACCCCCGTTGTGCAAAGTTCTTACAAGCATTAGGAGCAGGGCTGCATTAGAAAAACCTGATATAATGTAACCCATATAAAATTATTATACAAATAACAATAATTCTCTGGGAGTGTGTGTGCATGATGGATAAGCAGCCTCACCTTGCGGAGTCTGATTGGACTCTGGGGCTGCACACCTGTTGCACATTGATTAATGGCACACACCCACACCCCCACGACCCCCCCCCCCCCCACACACACACACACACACACACACACAAAGGGGAGGAGCATTAGAATGAATTTGATTGAATTCACTTTAACATGGCTCACCACAGATACATAGAGACAAAGAAAAAGACAAAAAGAAAAGGGTTTATGATCTATATGGAGTAGACTAGACCCTATTTTTTACTCAACGTGTCATAAACACATTATAATGTAAATGTAATAAAGTATCATATCCAGAAAAACCGCAGCTCCACTCTCCACTTGTGTTTGTCATAACCACTCCAATATGGCGGCGAAGTTAACGTACAACCCGAAAGCCGGCATTTAATGCTCATTGATCAGACTCAAAGCGTGATCTGTGGCGGGCTGCTGCTAAACCTTAATGGTGTTTCAGCCTCAGTGTGCAGAATGACCAGCCCCATAGAACTGGGAGAAGTACTGTAGTGTAGATATTGACTGGTGGTTATGTGCAGCTCTGAAGTTCTGAAGTGTTCTAATGACTCTTGAGAGGAAAATGTAATGTTGACGGAAGACGTCGGGTTTTGGACAAACCTTCAATGTAAACATACCTTTTTTTTTAACTTTTTTACTAGATCATAAAACCCTGGCCATAGAAATGGCTGCAATCTATATTTAAGTCTCTGTTAAACCCTTCAATCCGTTGGTTGTGAACAAAGCTTCCTGTAATCAGAGTAGTCTCTCTCACTGACACTCATGTCCGCCCAGACTATTCTCTCCCCCGATGCATAGTTATATGCAGTGGTCTGCCAAACTCCTCTACTGCATGTAACTATTCCGTGGACACCGTGTTAGCTCTGTTTGAGCAACAACAGGAACATCACCATTCTAACATCTCCATGGCACTATGGACTACCGGCCTCAATCTGATCACTTTAAATTTGGGCATGGTACAGCATAAATTTGTCTGTGAATGATCCCTTCTGAGTCCACCCTAAGCAATAACTGTCCAAGGCGTTGTCACTGCACAGTGATGCTCCTGGATCACAGATAACCAAGCCATGGCCTCACCAACATTAGGGTGCACTGCTTTAACTTGCACAATTTCTGGTGTTCTTCTGTTAGATAAATATTTAGAGTTCTGGAAACTGTATTTTCTTATGTTACCTGGGATAGTTCCTGACAACCTTTAATGTGAGGCTGCATGTGATTTTGTAATTCGTAATTTAAGAGTCTGAAGCACTCCTGACGATTTCTGGCTCCGTATCATCCTGAAACCGCAAAGGGTAATGCTATTCAGTGTATTTTATGAAGCACAATCAATCAGTGAACTAAGTTTTAATTCTTCAAGTCTAGATAGGTTATTTGATACCTGTTAACTAACAAGCATTTAACAAAGTAGCTTGCTACTGTAAATGGAACGACATATACCACTGACACTTTGCAGACATCGTGTCTCAGGTTTATTTGTGGCAAATTGATGTTCGATTTTGCAAGTGTAGTTTGTATATTCGACAGACATCGCTTTTCACATAGGGACCAACAATAAATTAGTTGGCAGCTTAACGCTACTTTTACTGGTGTTACTACTAGTAGCGGCTATTTCTTCACAATTAAATTACTTTGAAATTGCCATCTCGTGTCCAAATGTTGCATATTATACCTTTAAGGTTATCAAATGCAGACCCTCACATTTACAGTCACATTGCTCGATGTATATGAATTGTAAAAAGAGTGATGTAAAAAGAGTGGATCCCGTGTACACATAAGAATAAACTCTTTAATAAGCATTTGGGCGGCCCTTAAAAGGACCTTTGGGTTTGGTTTGTAAACTATCGAATCTACTTGGAGCTGGTGTACTTGGTGACGGCCTTGGTGCCCTCCGACACAGCGTGCTTGGCCAGCTCACCGGGGAGCAGCAGGCGGACGGCGGTCTGGATCTCCCTGGAGGTGATGGTGGAGCGCTTGTTGTAGTGAGCCAGACGAGAGGCCTCCCCGGCGATACGCTCGAAAATATCGTTGACGAAGGAGTTCATGATTCCCATCGCTTTGGAGGAGATGCCGGTGTCGGGGTGGACCTGCTTCAGCACCTTGTACACGTAGATGGCATAGCTTTCCTTCCTGGTCTTACGGCGCTTCTTCCCTCCCTTGACGACGGTTTTAGAGACGGCTTTCTTTGAGCCCTTCTTGGGCGCTGGTTTAGGTGCAGGCTCAGGCATTGTTACCGTGTGACTGATCTTACGGTGCTCGGTCAACAGCTATCGCAGTAGGCTTATTATAACAGAATATATGCAAATAGCTGTGGAGATCCCTTTGTGTGATTGGATGAAGTACGCTCTAGAATGACGTATTAGAATGTGAACAAATGTTTTGTTTTTTGCTGCCAAGCTGCCCTTCATAATTACGCAGACTACTGAAATGTAAATATTTGTTCTTTAAACCCACATGGATGTTATTTCGTAGACATATCAGGCATCATTATTAGATATATATATTATATTATTAAGTACTGCGCAATGCACGCACATGGAGTGGACAGCCGCCATGTTTTCTTTGTGAAGTTAGTCATGTGGTGTAGGCTACGTTTGACAAAATATCCTAGCTTATTGACACGTACAAGTCACAGCTTGTGTTGGGTCTTGATTTTATCTTTATATGGCCCATAACTTAGCGGTAGGAACAAGCATCTCATATGGATGTGGGTGGCTCTGAAAAGAGCCTTTGGTTTCGTTTAGTCTTTGTCGTTATCGTGTGTCGGGTAGTTTAACCGCCGAAGCCGTACAGAGTGCGGCCCTGCCTCTTCAGAGCGTAGACCACATCCATGGCGGTGACGGTCTTCCTCTTGGCATGCTCGGTGTAGGTGACGGCATCACGGATCACGTTCTCCAGGAACACCTTGAGGACACCGCGGGTCTCCTCGTAGATCAGACCGGAGATACGCTTCACTCCGCCGCGGCGAGCCAGACGGCGGATGGCGGGCTTGGTGATGCCCTGGATGTTATCACGGAGAACCTTGCGATGACGCTTAGCGCCTCCCTTTCCGAGCCCCTTTCCTCCTTTGCCGCGTCCAGACATTATTTCAGTAGTGATAAGCTGCTGAGAGTAAGTCCCGTTCTGAGTCTCTGTGCTTATATAGGGTAGTTGCGGACCTAAGTGAGAGCGAATGGGCGGGCTTTTCGGCGCATAAATTAGTCGGCTCAGAAGAGAGCCGTTAAATGATACAACGGTAGAGGGAAATGCTTTGATTACTAACTTATATACGCCTACTCCCATAATTATGTAATTATAGATCTAGTTTTATTGATCGAGTTTTCTATATACAGGAATTACGTACAATAACATTAACAGGGTATAACGTGTTGAGCAGTTGCAATAACAGGATAGAACGTAATGAGCAGATGTAGATCTGTATACATTATTCGGTTATTATCAAATTCTAAACACGTCTAAAGGAAAAGGAGTGGGGTGTATTTGTGTGACAAAGACGAAATGCTTATAATCCTATATATATATAATAACCAGTTTAGCCTCGGCTCACTTATGCATCATACAATATGGAACATAAGTAAAGAACATGTTGGGACACTTGTTTGGCACAACTATTTGCCTTATATACATGGTCAGTAAATGAAAAAAAATATTTTCGGGGTGTTGAGAAAGCTGGTTTCGAATATCATGCAGAGGATTGTCTTAATTATATTTGGGTGGCTCTTAAAAGAGCCTTTGGGTTCTGATGTCAGGTTGGTGGTTTACTTCTTGGCGGGCTTCTCGGTCTTCTTGGGCAGAAGGACGGCCTGAATGTTGGGCAGCACACCGCCCTGGGCGATGGTCACACCGCCCAGGAGTTTGTTGAGTTCCTCGTCGTTGCGGACGGCCAGCTGCAGATGGCGGGGGATGATGCGGGTCTTCTTGTTGTCGCGGGCAGCGTTTCCGGCCAACTCCAGGATCTCAGCGGTCAGATACTCGAGCACCGCCGCCAGGTAGACGGGAGCTCCGGCGCCGACGCGGTGAGCGTAGTTGCCTTTGCGGAGAAGTCTGTGCACTCGGCCGACTGGGAACTGGAGTCCAGCACGGGATGAGCGGGTCTTTGCCTTCGCCCTGGCTTTGCCTCCGGTTTTACCTCTTCCAGACATGATACTTAGAATTTCTTGTACAGTTCAGAGTGACCGGCATTAGTCTGGTAAACTACTTATAGATCTCTAGGACTCTGCTCATTGGCCAGCTCAAACGTGATAGAATGGACCAATCGCGGTAAAATGCATAAATTAACTCCACGCCCAGGAGGTGGCAGTAATGTACCTTAATCCGTAATAGTCTATTATCGCTCATCATATATATCATGCACTTGCATGAGCTTGAGACTGTAGAGTAGAATCTTCATTCATGAAGCAATCGATTAAATTACGTGATTTGATGGCTGGTCTATCTACCAAGGCATAGCGATGGAGTCAACATTTGGAGGGACCCAATTTAAAGGAGATCCCATTTCTGGAACATTGTGTTGGGCTTACATATACCTACAACCAACTTGAATGTATTACAATTATTATTTGATCTTTATTAATGTAGACTTAAACATGATGACTGGTAATGCATTGCAGGGACATTTTGGGGAGCGGGCCGCAGTGAACCCTAGCTGTCGAATAAGGAAGGCCAAAAGCAGGCCAAGTAAGATCCTAGAAATTTTGCTTTTGCGTGTTAACACCATAGACTGTAAAATATAGGTTAACACGTAATATTTGGACGCGTTAACGCAACAAAAATAAAGACGTGATTGACTTCAATTTTCTTGTTGCCAATGAATCAAGGCAGTCTTTCATATTCATGAGGTTAAGCTATTTTCCATCTGAGTAGCCTACCGCCTTCAACGGCACAAAAAAAAAAAAAAAAAATTATGTATGTGCGTTCTATTTGGCAGCTTCAACATAAACATTAAAAGGTTGCAAATACCTACAATAAGAAACATGGGCCTGTACTTCATGCAACTGTTCTTAAATTTCTCCCCTCAAAGCAGCAGAACGAGGGTCAGAGCATGTAGAGGTGAATCAAATAGATCCTTCCTGAAATAGTTACATTTGGTTGTTTACTTTTAGTAAAGTCCCTGTCCCTTTTTGGGGGACATTCTTTCTCTGCTTTTGACCCATCCGGGAGCCGGTGAGCACAGGGGGCACACCCGGGCACCGGGCACCTCATCCGTGGATGAGGACGTAGGAGAGTACTACACAAATACTTTAGACTTGTGTAATGTGGAAGTTATTTTGTCTTCATTTTCGATACAACCCATCACCTAGGCAAAGTATGTTTTATATATATTGACGTAAATATATATTTTTTCACAAAATAAATACGGGGGTATTATTTATACCTGAGGTCATATCCGTAAACACGTCTCTGGGCCATGTGAAGTGGAGCGGAACGTACCACATTCGACGTTGGGACATACTTTATTAAGACAACTTTTGGTCCGACTCATGTCAACATGTTTATCATTAAAATGGTAACGTGTTCTTTAATATGTAGTGTCTTATCTAATAGGGTAAGAATACTCCCCTTATTATTCGATGTTATTCGTATAACATGACGTACAGCTCAAAGTCGCTCCCCTGCTGGAGGAATGGTTCGTCCTCGTACATAGAGGCCAGCTGGAGCAGCGAGGACCTTTAAACGACGAGGAACACAGCAGACCGTCCGGACTTAATCCAACGCGTTGGATTAAGTCTCGTTTAACGGAGACCTTAGTAAGGTACGAGGCTGTTATGTTCATATGTAATGTCACCATTCTATATTAATATTTGTCACTTTGTAGGGTTCTGCGGTAACTTCCTGGTAGTTTTCTAGTAAAACCAGATCGCTCTGCTGTGTTGTTGTGCGGAAAACGACCTCGAAAGGCTCTCGACTGGAAATGTTGATATTGACATTAACACCGATTTTCCTGCATTTTATTTGAAAATAATGTTTGAAAGTGGAATGTGTTACATGACAGTTGTGCAATGCACATAAAGACCGTGACATTACAACAATCACACAAATAAACGTGTCACCGAGCCTGTAGGTCGTAACAGTGGAGTTGCTGTGTTACATTTATAGATGTGTGTTTACATATATAGATGTGTGGTTGTTGTCAACGTGCAGGACTCGGCTCTGCTCGTCTTTGTTCGAGTGTTTATCGTTCGTTGCTCTGGCACGAGAGCTCTTGTTTTGATTCTGCTGCTGAGCGTCACGTGTTGTTATAAAGGACGTGGTCGTGCACCAACGAGATCCCGCATCAAGGGGAAGGACGGATGGCTTTAGCCAATGGGGAATTTATTCGTTGTTTGGTCCCGCCCCCTCATTGAGCTAACAACCTATATGGATGGATTGGTTGAATGGATACACGGTCACATGCAGTCTGCATATGATGCAGTGGAAAATGAATGGTTTCTTATGCGGCAATACAACTAAGAAATATATATATTATAAATATTTCTACTCCTACAAGCTTACCACGGCAGAATGCATTTAACAGTACTTATGGCCCTGATATTGAAAACGAGTTGGAATAATAATTATATATATATATATATATGTATGTATGTATGTATGTATGTATGTATGTATGTATGTATGTATGTATGTATGTATGTATGTATGTATGT
>JAOPJL010000078.1:10313719-10325805 GCA_027123545.1 Trisopterus esmarkii | reverse complement strand
ACACACAGACACAGACACACACACACACACACACACACACACACACACACACACACACACACACATACAGACACACACTCACACAAGCAAACACACTCACGCACACAGGCAAACACAATCACACACACAGGCAAATACACACGCACACTCACACACGCACAAACATGCAGTCACATGCAGACACGCACACACAGGCAAACACACACGCACACACACGCACACACATGCAGTCACATGCAGACACATGCAGACATGCACACACAGACACAGACACACACGCCGGACACACAAACAGACACACACACACACGCAGACACACTAATTGTCAATATTCCCCTCGGGGGGGGGGGGACGGGAGATGGTAGTGGTGGTTAATATATCTTTTTTAATATAGTATTGATTCAATTTGATATTTTTCCAATTGAAGAAGTAGGAGCTTGTGTCCACTGAGAATATGGGCTTTAATCAGAGACGTTACGGTGTCAGGCCCTGTTTGCTCATGCTCAGCATACTTCCAGATCTGCTCTGATCTGATTCTCCTCATCGCCGGCTGGCCACCCCGTCTCATACGTCGTTCCTCCTCTGGTTTTTCTGTTTTATGGTGTCTTTCCGCACACACGTCCCTTCCCCTCTCCCCTCCCAACCGTCCTTCCCTTCCCGCACGTCTGCCTGCTGTTAAGAGAGGATCTAAGGAGATACAAGCCACCGCTAAAGTGACAAAAACAGGCTTTGATGATCCTCCCCCCCTCCCAGTGCTCTCTCTTCCTCCTCTCGTCCGCCTGACATTTACACCGCTGAGTTCCCCTTTCCCGTCTGATGTGTGTTTGAGGCGGTTTCTCCCGACCGGAGAACACGGCACGCCGTGCCTCTCACCTGTCTCTGGCGCCTCAGTTCTGCTGAGGAACCAACCGCAGCCACGCCAGACGCACATCCTGTTCGCTCAGAGTCCTGGGATGTACTGTCACCACGATCCACACGTTTCAGCGGGAGACGCGTGTGTGTGTGTGTGTGTGTGTGTTTGCGTATGTGTGATATAAATATTTGCGACACAACGATACAATCCCTCATGGCAGTTTGTCAGCAAACACGCTTCTTATTCCGACTTTTTGTATATTTTCCATCTGTCTCTGTCTCTCTCTCTCTCTGTCTCTCTCTCTCTGTCTCTCTCTCTGTCTCTCTCTCTGTCTCTCTCTCCGTCTCTGTCTCTCTCTCTCTTTCTCTCTCTCTCTGTCGCTCACTGCTGTGTCCTCTCATGCCTTGTCGCTAGACTGCCACCAATCCTCCCCATCACCATAGAGACAGATGTGGTGTCGGCGCTGGTGTTGCCCAGGTGCAGTGTCTCTGCACCACCCCCCCCACACCTCTCCCTGTAATCACACATGTCACAAGGTTGTGGGGGGCGCATCACAAATTTAATCAAATCAGCCTGCAGAGACCCACATGAGAGGAGGCTTCTTATTGGTTGGAAGGTCTGATTGTAAGCAGGCTTGTCCTTGGACGGCTGATTTGAGGTGTGCTTAGTGCGTTCCCAGATGATAGGAGGAGCAGGAGAGTATGGGTTTTTGTGCCACAGCGAAAAAGACATAGAACTGATCTCAGCCCAACAGGAAGTCAGCAACTTGACTCCTCCCCCTAACAATAACAGCAGGGGGGCGAGTTAAAGCTGATTCAAATCGTAGCTGATACATGTGATTCCTCCTTTAGTAATCCTCCTGGCTCCAGGTGAAGATGTATGTGTGAACGGGTGAGTGCATGGGGAATGCATCGATCACACACCCATGGGCCAGTGCTTTCAGTGGCCATGGGGGTTCAAAAGGTTGTTAACATTAACACGACACTGAGCTCGGATCCACAGCCCTTTCCGATGATACCATGGTTCTTCACTGTCTTTGTACTGAATTGTGTGAAATGTGTGATATTGAAAAGTCTGGCCAGCCTCTCCCTGAGTAGACACTAATTCAGTGTGATGATGGTGATGAGAAGGTGAGACAGGGTGATGGAGGGGCTGAGAGGCTGGTCTGTGGGTGTAGGTGGTGTAGGTGGTGTAGGTGGGGTACCGACCGATGTTACACAGATGTTACACGGATGTTACACGGATGTTACATGGTCGTCTGTTCAGTGTTTAATGAGATCAGGACATCAAAGCATTGACTATGTTGTGTTGCACAGCAAAAGGTGGTTGTGACCTTCTGAGAACGCTTGCACGCACACACACACACACACACACACACACACACACAAATGCACAAAACACCTTCATACAAATACACGGCACACAAATGGATACACACACAAGTGTGCGCCCTCAAACAAAGATACACAGAGAAGCGGCAAACTCTCTTTGACTCTGTCACGCACACGCAGACACACACACACACACACACACACACGCGTGCTCGTTCTCCGTTCTAATTCTACCCATAGCAGGAAATGAGGTCATCGCTGTCGCAGTCTAGACTTTAACTGGAAGGCTCTTCTCTGTGGCGTAGATTACACTCAGATGCACACATCAACAATCAGCGAGATGTGTGGGTGAGTGTATCTGTGTGTGTGTATACACACACACGCACACATACGTGTATGTGTGCGTTAATGTGTATGATTGTGTGTGTGTGTGTGCGTGTGTGCGTGCGTGTGTGCGTGTGCGCTCAAAGTTATTTAATATATGCCGCTCCCTCGGGCTTCAGGGACTTGACGGATCCCGTCACTGGTCTTTGATGAGCTCTTGTACACATCTCTCTCTCGCTCTCTCTCTCTCTCTCTCTCCCTCTCTCTCCATCCGTTCCGCTCGCTCACTGTCTAACATGCGACGCACCGAGGTATGAATCATAGCCACACTTGACACACTTACATTGTTAACATTGGGAAATGTGCATTCTCGCAAACAGAAAATGGCAAAGCAATTCCAACATGCATGCATGGGCCACAATCACATTCAGACACAAAAAGACACATTCACACACACCCACACACGTAACGTGCGTGTGTGTCACTAACAAGTGACACACAAGAAGACACACCACACACAAAGGAAACACACAGAGACTGCACTGCCCAGCTCAGACAGCGAGACTGTTAATATGTACCCATCCGTTGTCGATCAAGCATCTATTAACAGTTTCCTCTGATGAGTCGGCCTGTTCCCGGGAGACAGTATACAAGGGTACTTAAATCCCTTTCCAATTATTGTTCACTTTTAATGACTGGCTTGCCCTATAACGCCACGGCTCTGACATTAAATCACGTCCTTAGTGAATAAGGGTTACAGGGAAATAACCAACTACACGTCTGATGTCTGACTAAGACTTCGGACTTCCATCTCACTTGACTCAGTGGGAAGAGCTATGGGTCTAAATATACATGTATAGATAAATATATGTTAGGGCTTTGGCTTTTGCCCAAACATTTTTATTTGAAGTTTGTTTGTTTATTGATATTAATATTTGAATATATTCAAATATGAATTATTATAAAACGGGTGGTTTAAATCAAGTGATCTGATTGGTTCCTAACTGTTGTATAATGGGCATATACATAACTGCTATGACGTCTAATCAGTTTGGAGAGTTCCGTATCACGCCACGCCTAACTTTAACCGTTTATTTATTTATGAAAGTAATAGCATAGCTCACTGAAGCCTAAAAATATGTTGATTGATGGAGAGGGTGGAAATGTTGTAAAGCATTAGGCACACGGTGAGTGAACTCGATTGTAGGCTAAAATGCCGGCGAAGGGTTTGAATTATCTTTTCATCTTCATCTCTCTATTTCATAAAAATAGTAGGCGCACCACACACATAGCCTTACCATGTGCAAAAGCGCTGGTATTCCTACCCCCTTTTTTAAGTTCTGCCATAACATTTTGCGTGTTTCCCGAAACGTTCTTCGCTACGAATACCTTTCGTAGTTTGTTGGTAAGGTTGGTCTGAACTTAAGCGCTCGTAGAACCTAGTGATGTTTCAGCTCCTGCAGTCTCCGCCACTGTACAGTAACCTTTAGAAATCCCAGTCGCGCATGTTCATTCCAAGTTCGCATCCGTAGCCAATTGAGGCCAAATGAAACGGCATGTTTGAATTATGGACATTGTCTCGGCTGTTATTTTGGGACGTGGGTACAGCAGGCAAGGTCAGCTCGACTCCCTTCCAATAATTTCAAAAACTCACAACTTCAAAAAATAATTTTATTTATTTTACAATTCAAAAATGAACAAAACTTCTAAATTAAGAAAATTATACTGGGAAACGAATAAACCCTTATAAGCAACAAGTGAACATAATAAGCGATTGAAATACTTTTTGCAACCACCGCCTCTTTCCCTTGACATTTAGTTTTCACCTTAAATATGCAACAGATGTAATTAAGCAACCTGGTCTCACAGGAATCAGTGAAATGAGTCTACATTCGTTTACAAAAAAGAATGGCCATAAATGTTTTGAATATGAAGGGATGCCTAATATTCGTTAGAATATTATAATTTTTTTAAATATTCAAATTATATTCGATTAACTAATTTCAGAGTCAAATCCCTAATATATGTATCTATAAAAACTGTACAACGGTTGTTTGTGGTTATTTTGAAAGAAAAGCACAGTTTTTTTCAATGAAGATAACATTAAATAAATCAGAAATACAGTCGAGACATTGTTAATGTGGTAAATTACTATTCTATCTGGAAATGGCTGATTTTTAATGGAATATCTACATATCTGTACAGAGGCCCATTTCCGGCAACCATCACTCCTGTGACTAATGGTACATTGTTTAGCTAATTGTGTTAAAAGGATAATTGATGATTAGAAAAAAGCCTAGTGCAATTATGTTAGCACAGCTGAATACTGTTGAATAAAAGTGTGTGTTTTCATGGAAAACATGAAATTGTCTAGGCGACCCCAATTGTTCAAAACGGTTGTGTATATATCTACGTTTACAGTCTGCTGTAACCTTAAGCAGCTGTGAGATGCTAAGCTAATTAGCCCCCTGTGTCAGCTCTGTATTTATGTTTCTGTGTTTTACATTAGCTGTTTGTGGTCTGTTTGTATTTAACCGGGGGAGTTCAGAGTTAAGCTTTTCTGACTTCAAAACCAGCCCTATGATCAGAGTCTGGGACTGCGTTCTGCTGTACAGACGGAGTTGTTTCAAGCGTGACCAGAGAGGAATTATCTTTCCTTTCCGTGTCCAGCACCTCTCGTGGTCCTGCTCTCAGACTCTTCCCCTGGACCGGGGAGAGGAGCTAAAGGAACCCAGGGCTGCTCGCTGCCCGCTCAACCAGACGAAATGTCAACTCCAGAGTGTCTCAGTCAGCGCTTTAGTGTTCCACCACAGACGCTCCACATAAAGACCCGTGGGCCCTGTTCTCCCTCAACAAACTCTTTTTGTTTTACTAAAAGTACGATTACGCAGAAAAGTTTCCTTTGGACCGTTGATTGAGGAGTTCCCACCCTCCCCCCCAGGACTGTTAAATTTACCTTTTAGGGCATTTAGAAGTCGCTTTTATCCACAGCAACCTACAAGAAAAACATTTGTCAGAAGAAAGAGAAACAACAGTTTATCTCTGGCGGTACGGTAAGGTTGTTCATAGAACATCAGCATCCTTACCGAACATAGGTTAACCAATTCCCTGTATACAACAAAGATAGCTAGGATAAGATGCTACACAATGCTATGTACTATTTTTAAGTGCCATGACGTACAACATACAATAAGTGCGTGGGAGGGGAGGGGGGAGAGGTGGCGGTAAGGGGGAGGCTATGCAGAGTCTAGGGGAACTCGACTATGAGTTCACAGACAGTTGCCTTAACAACCATTCTGCGTCCTGCTGTTAAAGTAAGCCAGGAGACCCTCATCACGGACAGTAGAATCATCTTCACTAGATTGGTACGTAAAGCAGCAGACCCAGAATCAGTGTTAGGAGCAGACCCAGGCTCAGTGTTAGCAGCAGACCCAGGCTCATTGTTAGGAGCAGACCCAGGCTCAGTGTTAGCAGCAGACCCAGGATCAGTGTTAGGATCAGACCCAGAATCATTGTTAGGATCAGACCCAGAATCAGTGTCATCAACCCCTGAGTGTGTCCTTCAGTGAGGGTCTCCGAGAGAGGGTCTATTAAGGATGAAACATAGATTCAGCTGCCGGAGCCGTGGCAGACCCCCCACACCTCAAGCCATCTCTCATCGCTGTCCCCCAGACTTTACCCTTTGAGGCGTCCCAGTGGATGAGAGCAGTCTGAGAATAATTAAACACGAGAGACGACTCGCAGCACACGCTGTGATAATGATGTCATTCATTTCCGTGGAGCTGAATGATAGTCCTTCTCTTCTGACCAGAGTTTCTACGTAGAGTCCAGAAGTGCGTGTGTGTGTGTGTATGTGTGTGTGTGTGTGCGCGTGCGTGGCTCTGGATCATTCAGGATTTTATACACAATAGACAAGAGTACTTGGGAGGACACTTCAACGTTGTGATCGATTTTATGATTCGTCATCTGAATTCCGCTCAAGGGGGCGACGGGCACGACAAGGTCGCCATCAAAAACAAATCATAAATAAATAAATATCCACGATGCGTCACTGACAGAGACCGACTGTCAAGAGTCAGCGGAGGAAAAGCTGCATTTCCATTTGATGTTGTCTTTTAAAGAAGGCACCTAAGGAAAAGGGCGAGGTCTGAGGGCTCTGGAGGAACGCACGGAGTCGGCCAGTGAGAAGAGAGGAGAGAGGAGAGGGCACTGATTGAGGAGGAGGATGAAGGAGCAGGATAATGCTTTTAGGAGAGAGGGAGAGGGAGAGAGAGGACAAAAGAGAGGGCTAGCGAGATTGAGGGAGTAAGCATTGAAGACAGAGGTTGAGAGAGAGAGAGAGAGGGAGGGGGAGCGAGAGAGCGGGAAAGCTCAACGGCACAGTAAGAAAGCAATTTTGTGCTGGAATGGTGGCCAGAGTTTGAAAGCTTCCAGCGCCTTCCACTTTTCTTCATCATCATCTTCAGAGAGAGAGAGAGAGAGAGAGAGAGCGCCCTCCACAAGAGGCAGAGGCTGTAGTTAAGATCCCTTCCTGTTCATATCAGCTCCCTCTTCAGGGGATGCGGTGGTATTTTGTCAGTGTAAATACTACTAATATCCTGGTTTATAATATCGTTTCTAATGAGGCGACCTCCTCCAGGGTAGAGGAGGCCAAGACCAAAGACAAACGGCCAGGATGAATCAGGAATAGATTTTCCCTCACTTCACTAGAAGCTGGTTCTCTCTCTCTCTCCCTCCCCCTCTCTCCCTCCCTCCCTCTTGCTCTTCTGGGATGCGGAGGTCTGTCAGAAGGTAAATGTCAGATCCAGGGGCCTCAGGTCTGGAGTTATTGCCAGGATTAGGTGTCAGAGCCTGGCTAAGCAGCAGCAGCATGAGGCCACCTCGTCTGGGGCCTGATTTACAGAGTCTGAAAGTAGCGAATAGAAGAAGAGTTTATTAAGTAGAATATGTTAAGGTCTGGGTGGTGGTGAGGGTGTTTGACTCCCAGCTGGAAGGGTCTGGGTCTGAAGCCCAATGTCTGCAGCAGACCTCCCTGGAGGTGTGTATCTGGTGTTGCTGCTAAATGGCTGAGTCGTGAATAGTTACGAGTTGGCTGACGCTAATGAAGGTACAATTAAATGTAAACACGTTCATGTAAACGGCAGACTGCTATTTGAACAGGAATAACGAGATGAACGACTCATAATGAATATCTATTCATGGACTCACTGTGAATAGGTCGAGTAGAAATGCATCATCAGAAAGATAGATTATTCCGAAGCTCCTTACAGGTGTGGCCCAGAACAAATCAAAGCCTTTTTGACCGTCAGAGTTGACATGTTCTCAAAGTCATGGACTTTTAAATGGGAGAACCGGGGTGGAAGGTGCGGGCAGAGAATAATGAGGAACAAGTGGAGGCGAGGCACGCACTGAGGCAAAGACAGCCACTGAGGCACGCACTGAGGCAGACGCACGCGACGCAGACACAGAGGAAGGGACACGTGAGAGACCAGAGGAAGAAGGCGAGGAAGCGACACCACGCGACGCGACATGCGAAGATGAGGCAGTGGCGCACGAGGCAGGGGAAGAGGAAGCGAGGCAGAGACCGGGGAAGCCTGCGTCCTTATCTGCCGCTGTTCCAAGGTGCATTGTGGAGCGTGCCGGCTAAGCCGTGGGGAGCCGGCTGGCCTAGAAAAGCGGGAGTACAGCGAAGCCTTGTGAGTCTCTCTGTGTGTCTCAGCGCTATCAGACTCACAGCAGGCCTAACGCAGGCAGGCAGCTCTGGATGCCGCTATTAACACGCCGACTTCCCTGTAGTGCAAACCTCCACGGCCAATGTGTTTCTACGTGGCTCGCCCCCCAAAGCAATTCACTTATCCGGCTATAGCAGCGATTCCATGAGAAGTGGGGGGAGTATGTTTTATGAATGGGTTTACGATTTGTGGCTTAATGTGGCTTTCTTTACTGCCTGGCTTGTAAATTAGACTTCATTGGATGTTGCATTTCAATTATTACAAGTAGTTCAGTCGGTTGATGGTGCTGCTCCCTTCAAAAGGTCAATTTAAATGAACATGTATGTCTTCCCAAATATACTGTTATTTAATAATTATAAACTTTATATTTCTATATGTACCATTTTGAGACTGTGGTGACTTCAAACGATCTTCGGAAGATATTCACCAGGGGAGCCTAGCCTAGCCCCGTAGCTTGATTACATCCCCAAGGCCTACACCCGGAGTTCAGTTAATACATTTTATCATGAGCACCTGCACCAACGTGAGTCAAGGGAGGTAAACGAAAGATATGTCTCAGATGTGTGTTTCCCGGTGCTCATAGAGAACATCTCCTCTCAGCGTACCTAAGCCTTGGTGTTGAGTTGGCCTTTCCCTTATTCATACGGCTGTACCTACCCCCTGCTTCTGTCAGATGTAACTGAAGGAAGTCTGGTCTTTCATTTGATGCGTGCTTCTGCTGAACCTTTAAGCCAGCTCGGGTTTGTTTCTAATCGGGATTCAGCTTTCTTGAAGCCTCACAGTGGAGGGGCAGATGACCTCTACTGCCGTGTTTCCAACCTGTGGTACGTGATGGTACTGCACTCTGTGGATCGTGGGATTTTTCTGTCGAGTGTCGAGTCACCGTGTTGTGTTGTGAGTCTGTTATGACTGACTGGGTTCTCTGCTACTCACCGTCTACCCTGTGATGCATCATCCACCCCCTCAGCCACTGTCCATCCCCTCAGCCACTGTCCATCACCGTCCACCCCCTCTGTTTGCCTCGTGGAGTTTCACGGACACAAGGCCGTTCAGAATAAGTAGTAAATGAATCTTTAATCAGGGGTTGTTCATCGCTCTCTCTCCCCGAGAATGGACCGCCTGCTCACAGCTCTGTGCTCACCAAGCTGTTCATCTGAGCGTCTGTCTGAGAGCAGAAGGCTGAGGGCTGCAGCTGCCGCTCTGACTCCGCTCCAACCCGGATGGAGGAGCGCAGTGGAGAAGCTAAATGAGGGAGAAGACTTCCCCGACTGCAGGGCCTTCAAAGTGGTAGCCTCTCACCCTCCAGATGCATGCTGGGTAGGTGATTTCTTGGCCATGGAGTGAGCGGGAGGCACCAGAACAAATGCATGGCATTGAGAGCACTTTACATGCTACGTGATTGCAGGCCATTTATTAAACATGTATTTGCCATAAGTTTACCACACACACACACACACGCGCACACGCACAGACACCCCCCCCCCCCTACCTACCAACGCAGCGGGTCAGCCATAAAGACTCTTGCTCAAGGGCATCTCAGCACTTGGATTGGACCGGTTCCTCATCTCATGTGTGTGTGTGTGTGTGTGTATGCGTGCGTGCGTGCGTGTGTGTGTGTCCCTTGCACCACATACCTGGAATAAGCAGGTCAGATAAAAAGTGATGGATGTGGGGACGTGTTAACGTGCCTCCTCCTCCAGTATCTCTCGCCAGGTGTGTGTGTGTGTGTGTGTGTGTGTGTGTTGTGCGTTTGTTGTGTGTGTGTTGTGTGGTCCGTCCCCACAGGTCATGCACCAGCCTGTCCACAGGTCCTGCTCTCCAGCCTTCGGTCACATGTTGGTCACATGTTGGTCACATGTTGTTGGTCACGTGTTCAGCTCAACTGTCTGTCTCTCTGTTCAGAGCCCAGGGGAACAGTGGAGCTCTGACTCCACTCCCCGCACTGGGAGCATGTTCATTAATGCCAGTCAGTAGTTAACAAACTAACACCATTATTCTCTACACACTCATCTCACATTCATCTTCCTTAGTTTTTCCCGAGAAACTCTCTCTCCTTGTCTCTCTCTCTCTCTCTCTCTCTCTCTCTCTCTCTCTCTCTCTTTCTTACAGATGTTCTCCTCCTCCTCCTCCTCCTCCTCCTCCTCCTCCTCCTCCTCCTCCTCTCCACCTCCCTCTTCTTGAACCTCCGTCTCCAGCACCTCGTCTCATTTCCTCTTCCTGTCTAATCCTGGTCCATGCTAATATGCTAATAGGGCGACCCCCCCGCCCCCCCCACCATCACTGCACATCAAAGCGCCGCTTGTTCTCTCCTTCCCTCACACTCCGTCACGCTGCCTAATTCTCCCCTCGCCTGTTGACAGGGGGACTCTGTGTGTGTGGGATCGCACAAGTGTGCGTGATGTGTGTGGAGAGCGTGTATGTTGGCGCATTGTGCGTGTGTCCCTTCGTGTGTATGTGTGTGATCACACGAGGGTACGTGCTATGTGTGTATCACGTCTGTGTGTGTGTGTGTGTGTGTGCATGTATGTGTCGTGTGTGTGAGTGCATATGTGCGTGTGCTCTGGGGGTATTGTGTGCGTGAGTGCATCATGTGTGTGGATGTGTGTGTGTGTGTGTGTGTGTGTGTGTGCGTGTGTGTGTGCGTGCGTGCTTCCTGTGTGTTTGGCTGTGTGTGTGTGTGTGTGTGTGTGTGTGCGTGTGTGTGTGTGTGTGCACGTGATTGTGCACACTTTAAGGGGAGCGTCTCTCTCTTCATTTGCATGCTCTCAGGGGAGGCTGCCGGAGCGCTCCGGATGCTGCCTGTCCAGCCCTCGTGCACGCCCCTCACCTGGGCACCAGGGGCGTGCACGGCGGATGCTGCACAAAGTTATGCGATGAGGCAATCAGTCAACAGTGCATGACTTGCTCTGCTGCCTTCAATTTGGCTGAGAAAAATTTGCTTTTGTGTGTTTTGTGTAGACGTCTTTGTGTGTGCGTGTGTGTGTGTGTGTGTGTAGATGTGTTTGACTGAGAGTGTGTGTGTGTTTTTTTGTGTGTTTTTTTTTGTTCTGGGCGGCAGTTGCTCAGTCAACCTGCTCTAGTAGGAGGTAGAGCAGGGTGACTGGTAACCAGAAGGTTGCTCCTTCAGTCCCCGGCTCCTCCTAGCGGAGCGTCGAGGTGTCCCTGAATAAGACGCCTCACTCTGTCTGCTCCTGACGAGCTGGCTGTCTGGAGTCAAGCCTGCGTGGTTGAATTTGTGCATGTGTGTGTGAATGGTTTTATATCAATTAAAGTGTGTAGTTAGGAGTGTGTGTGTGTGTGTAGATGTGTGTGTGTGTGTGTGTGTGTGTGTGTGTGTGTCTAGATGTGTTTGAGTGACAGTGTGTGTGTGTCTGCGTGCCCTCCCCCTCCATCACGGTGAAGCTGGGGTTAGGAGGGTGCAGCCTGGTAACTAGGTAACAGCATCCACCCATTCCCACACCGACTCACCAAAACTGGGTTAAATTACCCTCCTTGGCAAATAGATGATAATAATCTTCCAAATGTCAGATTTTGCCCCGAGCAGTAATGGCAGCTCTGTGAAAGGCCAGGCAAATTCAGGTTGAGGTCAAGCGCAAGCCCTGGAACACGGTGCAATGCATCATGGGAGGCGATTTACAGCTGCAAATTGGTTAATATGGGCAAACATCTAGGACCACCTCGGCACTTTCCTTTTTAGTCTGTTGTGGCTAATGGAATGTGTCTGTGTGTGTGTCTGTCTCATCCTCTCTCTCTCTCTCTTTCTCTCCCTCACCTCCGGGGGGGGGGGGGGGGGGGGGGGGGGGGGGGGGGGGGGGGGGGGGGGGGGGGGGGGGGGGGGGGGGGGGG
>JAOPJL010000078.1:10170911-10184859 GCA_027123545.1 Trisopterus esmarkii | reverse complement strand
TGTGTGTGTGTGTGTGTGTGTGTGTGTGTGTGTGTGTGTGTGTGTGTGTGTGTGTGTGTGTGTGTGTGTGTGTCTTCCTACTGGGAGGGTTTGTATGGATGGGGCCTGGGGGGCCGTGTGTCTGGTGTGTTGCTGGTTTGTCAGAGCATTCCTCTCCAGTGATTCCCTGGTTCATCCAAAGACAGGTTGTCTTTGAGGGGAGGCATACAGACTGCTTCTGAAGGGAAGTGGTTAAAGACCACTAAAACAGAGGGGCCTCTCTGATACACAAAAGGGGAATGCGTCTTTACAAGGTTTGGATAACGGCCCCCTGCTGGTTTAAGGAGCAAGTGCTGGTGGCAAAAAAATGTTGTCACACTGGGAAGTTTCACTTTTTGGGATTCGACCCTATGGATGAGTTACCAAAACATCCTGCAATTTAAAACCTGTGGAAATATGTAGGGGTACTCAATTCAAACAGTCGGTTTCTGTGATGGAAGAAGTGCTCAAAGTAGAATGCTAGCAATAGCTTAGCCTCACCTCGGTGGCACCCCACGGGCTGCAGAGCCTGTTAATGAGGCCTGGGGCTGGCAACTGTTGTCTAGGGCTTGCCAATCAGGGGAACTCGGCTAGCTGATGAGTTCGGCCAATCGGGTTCGCCCTACTGTCTGGAGAATGAATCTGGCTCTGAACTCATCCTCTGGAGGCCTGACATGTTGCAAAACATCCTGGTGTAGCGTCTGGGCAGGTTCGTGGTACAGGTGGATGAGCCTCACGGTCTCTGAGACAGACTGTAGACCAGCAATGGAACTACCAGTCAACAGACAATGTTCTAATGTTCTAAAGCTCTAGCCCTGATTGTAGTATTGTTTCAAAGTGCAATTTGAGGAAGCTATACTTTCAGATGACAACAAAACCTTATGTACGGCATCTTGTGTCCTAAGCTGTTGTACTACTTAACATTAGCCACAGGGAACGTGAGAAATGATTGGTTATTCAAACAGTATAATTTAAGTTATCATAATTATCACAGCTAAATAATCATTAGCTGCTACAAATGAGCAGTTCCCTCCCGTAACCAAGGTGCTGTCCCTTTGATGCACATTGTTCCTGTATCACGACCCACGTCCACAAGTGTCACGACATGACAGACAAAAAAGCCCATTGTTTGTTGGTTTGCCCTGGAGGTCGTGGGTCCCTAGCCCCCAGTCGACTCGACCCGTCTCCCAGATCCTAGTCCAGGTCTATGTTTTTGGCCCTGGTGGCCGTCCAGGGTAAGATGTGACCTCCAGCTTGTATTCTGTCTCGGCATCGGTGTCTATCAGTAATCCTGCTTATCTACGGAGCTCTGTGTGTTTCAGGGCCAGACACACAGGCTGCCTAATAAGCTCTGCAGCAGAGCGTATAAGTAAAGCTCATGGTTTGACTTAAACTAGCCTCTCCCCCTGAGAGCATCAGAAGTGAGGTTGGAGTTCCTGAAAGTTTACGGGAAATTTGTCCAGCAAAGTGCATACAATTTAGAGCCTCCTGTACTCTCACCAGTTGATCATTAAACTGAATTATGGTTTCCTCTCATCACACTTCATAGACGTATATTTAATTCACCGTTCCATCATCTGAACCATTTAATCTGTCTGATCCTCCTTATGTTGCTGGTTTGGACTTTAGATTTTCTTTTGCCAGTTCAATAAACCAGTCTTCTCGTTCTACGTTCCCTTGACATAGTTTAGAGGACTCTGTGATTGACGAATGACACTTGATGTAGTTAATTATTGACAACGTTATGTATCTGTGGTCCCTGTCCATCTGCATGGCTAGGGAGGCACAGACCAACTGCTACAGACATGTCTGAATAGTTTATATAGGAGGCGCTCTCTGACGTCAGAGACCCACAAGGGGTCAAATTTCGCTGTCGGAGATATTGCTCTTTCTTCTTCCTGAAAAGCCCATTGTCATTTTAAGGGGGTGTAAAACCGGAATATGGCTTGTTACATTTCTCTCCTTTCTTCCTCCTGAGTCTGTGTCGCTCATACCCCCTAGTGGCCACACAGGGACTCTGCAGCTTCCTGCATTGTCTGTAGAGTGTGTTAGGGGTCGCTTTGGCGCAGTTCACCCTTCATACAAACAGGCAGCTGGGTTCTGTCCATCTTCTGTCAAACAACAAGGCTGCTGGAGCTTCAGTTCTGATGCAATCTATCAATCTAATCATTGACCTGGTGAATATGTGAATACAGTTAATCGAGTATAGTCATTTTGTAGGTTTTATCCCAGTTGATGCCGACAGGTAGACGGTGGGCCCTTCTGTGAAGGGCTTTAGCAAGAATTTATTTGTTAATATCAACCAATGTGGCACAAAAGATCGGCATGTGGCTCAGGAGGTAGAGGGGGTTGGCTGGTACCCGGAAGGTTGCTAGTTCGATCCCCGGCTCCTCCTAGCTGAGTGTCGAGGTGTCCCTGAGCAAGTCACCTCACCCTCACTGCTCCTGACGAGCGGGCTGTCGCCTTGCATGGCTGACACTGCCGTCAGTGTGTGCATGAATGAATGAATGAATGGATGAATGTTAGTCAATATTGTGCAGCGCTTTGCGTGGCCACTGGTTAGAAATGCACTATATAAATGCAGTCCATTTACCATTTACCATCTTATTGTATGGATTGTAAAAAATAACACTTTTTTCCCTCACTGCAGGCCTTGTGGATGCACTTAGATGTCTGCAATGAGTGCTGTGGCTGACATGCCTCAGTGTTTTGGACTCCCATGCTCTGGACCCAGCAGTAGAAGAACTGACCAGAGAACGTCATGAGCATAGGCATCCCAGTGGGGGTGGACCAAGCAGACACCGCGTACCCGGACATGGCTGCAGGCTCGGAGTGAGTAGCACGCACACGCACGCACACACCTACAGACACACGCACACGCTTACACCTCGTATTTGTTCATGGCTGCAGGCTCGGAGTGAGACACGCACACGCACACGCACACGCGCACACGCACACGCACGCGCGCAGACACCTTGTACCTGGACATGGCTGCAGGCTCTGAGTGAGTAGCACATGCACACATACACACAGACGGACACACAGGCACGCACACACAGGCACACGCAGACACCTCTTACATGGACATGGCTGCAGGCTCAGAGTGATTTACACACGTAGACACCTTGTCTCTACATGGCTGCAGGCTCGGAGTGAGTAGAACACACGTGTACATGTACACACACAAATACACAAGCACAGGCATCTGCATGCACTTATAGACACACACATGCACTTACAGACACACACATGCATAGTGCCTGTCCTTCTCGGTAGGTTGGAGCTTGGCTATAGGAAGACATTCATTGTCTGTTTCGTTTTACTGTTTCAGTATTAATGGTTTCACTATGGTTATGATTGTCAGAGCAGCATCAACAGCATCCACTCAGTTTTTCTTATAATTTTCTTATAACCCAAGATAAAGTTTTAGTAACATGGTAATAATGAAAAACCTAATCATACAATTCATAGGGCTGAAAGGCAACGTACACAAAAAATGTAAAGTGGTGTTTGTGATTGTCAGCACTAATCGGATGCAACATGAAACACTCTGCGTTCATGTTATCTGTCACCTCCCCGTCCCTCCCTGGTTCAACCCTACCCAACCATTCTCGTTTCACCATGATCTCTCATCTCCCATCACCTGCTTCGTCATCATGATTCCCCACCCTCACACCCTGGCCATGCGTGTGTGGATTGACTGGATTAGTCTTCATTTAATAGTATTTCAACTAACATAAACTACTGTCTAAACATTTTCATCCAAAGCAACTGGCAATGAGTCCAGATACATGGGCCTCTCGGCACAGAGGCCCAACCACCACACTGCCCTGCCCCTTGAGCAAGGGGCATCGCTGTGGTTTCGACTTTCCGACTGCACATTGATTCCTGTCCTTTACTCAAAGAAGGTAACTGTTGATGGGAGTCTAAGGTCAATCCATGCATCCCAAACACTGGCACTTTAACTCTGCTGTGTTCTAATGGACGGCTCCACTATTGATCACACGCACATACATACACAGAGTGCTCATATCAGTGCAAAGCTTTTAACTTTAACAGCCCACGCAAAGCTGCTGCTGCTAAATCCAACCAGAACATCTATTGTTACCTGTGTGTCGTGACACAAGCTCTCTGGCCAGTAAACAAACCCAGCTGCCATTTACTGTAGCCTAGTTCCTGTTGGTAAAGTCTTATGTCTGTGTAAAACAGTGTGGTTAACTTGTGACGTCGCCTTCATGGCTACATAATAGTTCCTCAAGGATATCACGGAGGCTTCTCTCGTCAGCCAGCGGAGCTCAGGGACCTCCTCCTGACAAAAGGATAACGCAAATACGTCATGGGATTATGACAGGGCGCCTGTCTCTTTAAGAAGGAGGAGGAGGAGGGGGGGAGGGGTCTCCCCCTTCTGCCTTCATCAGAGCTGTTGCTTCGACAGCTTGTGTTGCCATGGTTCCCGTCCCTTCACGCCCCTCCTTTCCTTCCGCAGTGCGCAGGGCTTGTTGCCATGGTCACTGGCCTGAGTGACGGGTGGCCCTAACGCAGATAAGGCTTCTTAAATGGTCTTGATGCATCCTTCTCCAGCCGCCCTCCCCGCCTACCCCACCCCCCTCCTCTGCTGAGCTCTTTCAGGGATGTCAATGCCCTGGGCCCGTCTGCTAGGGGGGCGGTCCTAAACCCCCGCTCTTCACCCTTACCTCCCTCTCTAGCCTTCTCCTCTTCCTCCTGTGTCCTCTTCTCTGCTCGTATTCTGGGGAGACGTTTAAAAAGCCGCTTACGAGCGGAGACGTGTCCCACCCGCTGGGCCGGAGTCCGCCGGCCTGTGTGGAGGGGCCCAGAGATTGGATCACTGGAGGCTGCGCGGCAGCGCGGGCTCCTTGTTTGTCTCTCCCTCCCCCATTCCCCCTCGCCTGGCGCCCCTGAACCCCGCAGCCCGCATCAGCCAGTCCTCCAAGGGCCAGCGGTGCGTAAGCGCATGTGCGCCCGTGCACACGGAGGGGTGGGTCTGGAGGGTGGGGGCTTTGTTACCGTGTGCTCTCCCCAACAACCCGATGAGCATGCACGGGGACCAAAAAAAAAAATTGAACGGAGGGGTTGCCATGGTAGCGAGTGGGGGCACTTTGGGAGGGAACGCGTTGCCTCGTCGGTTGATCTCCTGAATCCTCGGCGGCGGTGTGACGAGGTGCTCTGCGGCGCATGCCTTCTGAATGAAACACACACACACAGCGTCTATATTTACGCCCGCTCACGGGCCGTGCGAGCTATGATTAGAACGGGGCCTGGCTCGCTGTGGCTGTTTTAATTGAAACTTCCATTCCACTGACGATCGTTCCGCCTGCAGCGGTGTTGTTTATGGCCCCCTTTCTTTTTTCTTTTTACCAGCCATGATGTGGGGAATCAAACACACACGCACGCACGTGCGTGCGCACTCTAGCACTCACAGGGACACACGTATACGTAGACTCACACATTTCCCTCTGTTTCACTACGAAACCTGACCAGTCATTTAACAAGCCAACTCGGAAAGGCCCCAGCACTACGCACTACGCCTCGTGTTTGCGTCATCTGTCCATATATCACTTTGAGATGAAGGATATATATGTACAGCTCTATGTCCTTTTACTTTAGTGGGACCAGATCACATGTCTGATTCCTGTGAGGGATTTCCACTCGCTAAGTTTTCTTGCTTCTCCGAGGCTGAACTCTGCCCTGATTGGTTCACGGTCTGTTGTGGTACCGTCTATGTGGCAGTTGGGCTGGTGATCCCACATACTTCACACACACCTTCTCCATACAAACACACACCTCCCTTCACGCCTACCTTGTGCTCGGACGTGCACACTCACACACACCCACGCACCCAGTGCCTTGGCGTCTCTGCGTGCACACCACACACACACACACACACACACACACACACTCCCACACACCCAGTGCCTTAGCCCGCCCCCAGGCCTCATGTTTGCAAGTTATGTTTTCACTTTGACGAGGCGGTTGAGTGGCAGAGCACACAGGAAGTACTGCACAGTGCTCCCGTAGCACGCAGCCAGAGCACCGGGCCCCGCTGGACACCGCTACATGTACGGTACGGTACCGTAACCGTTCCCTCAGCAGGAAGGTGTGTAAGGAGAGTTAAATAAGGTAGGGCTGGAGGGGTTTTTAGAGAAGTACGCTATTGTCTTCTGTGACTTCCTTGTTTGCGTTTCCACTGGCTTTGTCTTTTCCCTTTAGCGCGGCACATGCATGTTTTTGAATAGCGTCGTTTGGAAAGTCTTCTGGGAAGGGGGTGGGGGGGGGTTCAGCACTTCTCATCCCGACCTTGAAACTGCTGTCTGGGCAAGAGCCAGCGAGGCATGAGTGATCCTCTGTGTTTCCACATGCCTGAACTCAGAAATGTGTATTTGTGACCAATCGTAGGAAAGTCCCTGTTAACCAATGCTCGGCGGCTAATCATTAACTGCTTCTCTTTAATGTATAACCTCTCCACAGAGCCGATTGGTAAAGCGGGCATGTTTAGGCGCGGAGGGCCGGTCTGACCAGGTCGATGTGAGCCCAGGTCACCGTCGGTAGTGTGGCTCTCTGTAGGACGGTTGAACAGGCTCTCCCTCTGCCTGGGTACAAAGCGGACATACCTGTTTGGTATGAATCCGTCAGCTCAACCCTCTCCTGTTTGTTTGGCAGCAGAGAGAGGGGGAGAGAGGCTGTTGTGTTCTGGCGTGCAGCACTCATGGCTGCTTGTCCATGTGCCTGGTGGTCCTGATAAGACCGTCCACGGGGCCCAGTGCTGGAGCTCCTACGTCCAGCCACGGGGAGCCGATGGCAGGAAGGCTCCCGGCTGGCTGTGTGTACGCTCTGGAGCTCTGCCTGACTCCAGCTTCTGGCAGTCTGTCGGTGGGAAGCGCCGTCCATGTGCAGAGAGATGCATGCATGGACACGACAGTCACTCAGTGTCACTGAGAGTTTATACCTCACGCTCTCCCCCACAACCAGGATGGACTCCTGCAAGCCACCTCCAAACAATCCACGGTCAATTTCAATGAAGTTGGTCCTTTGATCACCTCAGGAGCATGTCTGCTGAGATGTGAACATTGTTGGTTTGATTCCTGAGTCTCTCTGGTGCTCGTGCTGTTGGACCCTGTGTGTGATTGACACTGTCGAGTTGACAGGTAGAGCACTGGGATTTATGTCTTCACAGAACAGAATGATCCGTTGATCCACTGGTCAGGTATCTACTGATCGTTTTAGGTAACTTTTAGAGCTTGAATAGTTTTTCTTGGCTGCTCTTCAGACAAAGCAAGTACCTGTAATTTAAACTATGGTGGGCAAACTTTTACATTATTCATGACGGCTTATTTTCGACCCGAGCCCAAATGTGGGTTCGATACCCACTCTCTCCAGCCTTCTACCATATGCCCTTGAGTTAAATGTCTCACCCCATACTTGTCAAGCGTCACTCCTTCACTGTCTCTTTGAATCACTGTGTGTGTGTTATGCGAGTATCCATTCTCCTCTCCATGTACACATGTATGTTCTGTGTCTGAACGTTGTGTTGTTTGTGTTTCAGACCTGAATCAGTGGAGGCCAGCCCTGTGGTGGTGGAGAAGTCCAGCTACCCTCACCAGATCTCCAGTAGCAGCTCCCACCACTCCCACAGCTACATCGGCCTGCCCTACGCTGTAAGAGCACGCACAAAGACTCCCATGCACTCATAAGCCTCTTTCACCCATGAATGCTGTAAAATTGGCGGATTAAGTTTCCAGTTATGGTTTCTTTTACAACAGACACTCCTTTCTGCCTTTCTTTTACACCATCCACACGGCACCAATCTGCCAAACTCACTGTTTTTGACAATTCTTTGGAAAAAAATGTGGTGTTACAACCCGATCTGCAATAACAGAGGACCTGAACATTCTGTCAGCCTGTCACCTTCTATAGAACTTTATCGGCAACACAGTTAGACATCGTCGTGAGGCCCCTGCGAGGCCCTGTGAGGCCCCTGCGAGGCCCTGTGAGGCCCCTGCGAGGCCCTGTGAGGCCCCTACGAGGCCCTGTAAGGCCATACGTGGCCCTGTAAGGCCATGTGAGGCCCTGTTCCATTAACATTGCGCCATTGTTCAGAGATGAGGTTGAGCCGGAACTTGTGTCGCTCCTATACACACATGGATCCCATGCCGTTAAATTATAGTTATATTATGCACACACGGTTCAGTGGCCTTTGTCCTGACCTACATACCCACAAGCCCCGCCTCCCCCCGTGTTAATCATCACCCAACAACAAGTAGATCCTACCCACACTGAAACAGAACCATGATGGCAGTGCTGCAACCTTTACAACTTCTTCACTGGCTCCGTCACTCTCCCCTCGTCACTCTCCCCTCTGGCTCCCTGCTGTGTTATTTTGAGCTGATACCCTCCAATCTGTCGAGGCCTTCTCCACTGTGGGGCTTCTGCTAATTTAGTGACATTCAAAGGCCAATAAAGGAACACTCAACAAGTGGAGTGATTCAGTGGTGTATGCCCTGATACTACAGACTTTTAATAGATAATATTGACGATGATAATGGCCACATCCTTAACACAGCAATCTGCGAGTTCTTTAGAAATGCGTCCAGAATAAATACTCTCCATCCTCTCTCTCTCTCTCTCTCTCTCCCATCAGGACCATAACTATGGGGCACGCCCCCCTCCCACGCCCCCCGCCTCCCCGCCCCCCTCCATGCTGATCCGGCCCGGCGAGGGGGGGCTGTTTGTGCCAGGGGCCCAGGACGAGGCCTCCCGCGGCACCACGCTTAGCACATCGGAGGACGGTAGCTACGGAGCCGACATCACTCGCTGCATCTGCAGCTTCACCCACGACGATGGCTACATGATCTGCTGCGACAAGTGCAGGTGGGTCTGAGGGTGGTGGTGGTGGCGGCTAAAGTGGGGGTGGCTAGGGTGGTGGGGGTGGCTAGGGTGGTGGTGGCTAGGCTAGTGAGATGGCTAGGCTAGGATGGTGACTAGGCTAGCGATGGCGGCTAGGCTAGCGATGGCGGCTAGGCTAGCGAGATGTCTATGCTGGTGAGATGGCTAGGCTAGTATGGAGGCTAGGCTAGTGATGCTGGCTAGGCTAGTGGCTAGGCTATAAATGGTGGATAGGCTAGTGTTGGAGGCTAGGCTATAAATCGTGGCTAGGCTAGAGCTGGTGGCTAGGCTAGTGATGGAGGCTAGGCTAGCGATGGTGGCCTGGCTAGTGATGGGGACTAGTTTAGATATATGTATTGATTTGAGAGCTCCTTTATGAATCCTCTCCTGACATGCTGGCCAGATAAGACTCCAGCCCCAATGTCAATGGCATCACTAAAGGCAGGATGCTGAGAAAGTAGAGCTAAATATGCCATGGGCACTTGAGTTGCCCAGTGGGAATGTAACCCCCAAACCCTAGCAGTGATAATGCCTTGCTCTACTGGTTGAGGTACACAGGACCATCTGCCTGCCCATATGGACTTGGGTCCGTATTTACTTCTGAACAAATAAATTGCAGGATTTATTATTAGAAGGATGAGAAACAAGGATTAAAAAAGGTTTGACGCCAGCCTGGGCTCAGTCACTGTTTTCAGAACTCATTTGGGCTCAGCGAGCTAACTACCTGGAATTAGAATCAGTCATTTTGGCAGAGGCATCAACACAAGACTTGATAGTAGAGCTAACACACCATGGACCATGTGCCCTGGTACTAAGAGCAGCAGACTAGTAGTTAGCGTTGGTCCTCCTGTGTAGAGGCTGACCCTGAATCAGCCTGACTGCCCTCTCCTCTCTCCCTGCTCCAGTGCATGGCAGCACATCGACTGCATGGGCATCGACAGGCAGAACATCCCAGAGACGTACCTGTGTGAGCGCTGCCAGCCCCGGCCTCTGGACCGGGAGCGGGCCATCCTGCTGCAGACCCGCAAGAGGGAGTGCCTGTCTGGTGAGTCGAAACAAGTCCACACACACACATGCACAGACATACACACACATACAGAGAGAGACGCACACATGAAGCGACACGCACACATGCAGAGGGACTCATACAGGCATAGAGACACACACACATAAAAACCCACAAACACACGCACACAGTCAAAAACATACACGGACACAGTCAAAAACACACAACAATCACATTCATACTGAAACTCAGCACACACAGGAGTCAAAAACACACACATTTCAACTCACACAGAGAAACTGTAAAACTTGTAAATCTATCCACACAAATCTGTAGAAACAGTCATTTTAGCATTCTGTCTGTAATGTTTGAGAGCAATGATAACTGCTTATAGTGCGAGTGGGTTCTCGGTTCTGCTCTTACACTCCTACTGCAGTAAAGAGCAGTTTGTTAATGATTAGAGCATGATGTAGTCAGGCTGCTGGCCACGCCCCCGTCACCCTCCACCTTAACCCACTCTGACACCTGCTGGTCAGGGGACAGACTGCAGCTTATCACAGTGAAACCATTCTGCAAAATGGGCTCTAAACTGATTAGTAACTGACACACATATTCTGCTGCCATGTATGTTTTATGGACGGATAGGACTGTCAAGCAATATCTCCTTTCTTCATAGATGAGCAGTTCATATCAGGAAATGAGTGGATTTATATATCGTCCCTCAAACTATAGAAATATTTCAGCTGAAACATGCATATAAGCAATTCATGGTTACATGTTGTTTTGATTGACTTTAAATGTTGGTGTTTTAGACTGATTAGTATTTGCTAACTATTTATATGTAACTATCCATACTAGACCTGTGATGCTCTTGAGTTGTCCTGTGACCCACGGTGATTAATGCTGGCTGATTGATTAGGAGTGTATCTTGATCTAGATGGGGACACCAGTGCCACAGAGAGCGGCGACGAGGTGCCGCTGGAGCTCTACTCGGCCTTCCAGCACACGCCCACCTCCATCACCCTGACGACCGGGCGCCTTGGCAACAAGCAGATCGACAAGAAGCGCAAGAGGAGCGGCGACAAGGAGCCGCCTGCCGCCTCGGCTCGGGCCAAGAAGGTCCGCCCACCTCTCCTCTGACTGACAGGCTCTTTGACCAATCGTGTGCAAGGGAACTCGTCGTTAACTAATTTGTGTCGTCTTTCCTTTTTTTCACTCACAGGCTTTCCGTGAAGGCTCCAGAAAATCTTCCAGAGTAAAGGTAAATGACCACAGAAAAGTTTGAGATGCCCTTTATTCAAACCATCAAGATACGTCAACATTCATTCCTTATTTACCACACCCGGAAAGCCCTGGTTGCATAGCTCCTTATGAAGGCAGCCAGCCAAGTGTGCTCCTGTTCTTTCTGTCTTGTTCACCGTTTACACCCTCACCCCTCACCCTTCAACAGCCGACCTTTGACCCCGCGCAGGGCGGCACCTCCCCGGAGCTGGAGCTGTCGGAGCCCCCCTCGCTGTGGGAGAACAAGATCAAGGCCTGGATGGAGCGCTACGAGGAGGCCAGCAGCAACCAGTACAGCGAGGATGTCCAGGTGCTGCTCAGGGTCAAGGAGCAGGGCGACGGCAAGAGCCTTGCCTACAACACGCACCCGGCCTCATTCAAGCCCCCTGTGGAGGTGAGGGCAGCATCATGTGTATCACTGCATGGGGTCATGTATTTCACCACATGGTGTCATGTATATCACCACATGTCATATATATCACCACATGTCATGTATATCACCACATGGTGTCATGTATATCACCACATGGTGTCATGTATATCACCACATGTCAAGTATATCACCACATGTCAAGTATATCACCACGTGGTGTCAAGTTTATCACCACATGTCATGTATATCACCACATGGTGTCATGTATTTCACCACATGATAGCACCACGTCATGTGTATCACTGCATGTCATGTGTATCACTGAATGTCATGTATTTCAACATTTTCATCTCTCCCTGCAGAGCCAGGTGCAGAAGAACAAGAAGATCCTGAAGGCAGTGAGGGACCTGGCACCGGACTCCCTCATCATCGAGTACCGCGGGAGATTCATGCTGCGCCAGCAGTTTGAGGCCAACGGGTACTTCTTCAAGAGGTCAGGGGTCACTCTGTTCTTCAAGAGTACTCTTCTCCCATGGGCCTGGTCAATATTAAATAAATACTACTCTATTTTGAATAGCGTGATAAAATAAGGATTACACATGATCATGTCATTATCCCATTTTGCATGCCACTATTGTAACCAGGTTCCCATAGATGAGATTCCTTATCCAACCACAACATGCAGATGAGAACCCATTTAAATTATATTGGATATTAACTCTCACCCTTCAATGACCTAAAGCAAGGAAACGGCAGAATTAACATCCATGTGTTAAACACAATCTATACCATACAAAACAAGAGAGAGTGATTCACCAAACCATCACATAACAGTGTGGACCCCCTGTGTTCTGCTGCGCTGGTGGATGAGATGGTTAATGTTTGTGTCTCTGTGTGTGTTGCAGGCCGTACCCCTTTGTGTTGTTCTACTCCAAGTTCGACGGGCTGGAGATGTGCGTTGACGCCCGCAGCTTCGGCAACGAGGCGCGATTCATCCGGCGGTCGTGTACCCCCAACGCCGAGGTAGGAAGGCTGACCACCCCGGAACACTAACCTCTGACCTCTCACTGGGTCTGGTCTTGTGCGTTAATGGGAGAGCGTTTAACACCGTATTATGATTTGCTGTGCTTCCTCAGGTGCGTCATGTGATCGAGGACGGCATGCTGCACCTGTACATCTACTCTCTGCGGCCAATCGGCAAGGGCACAGAGATCACCATCGGTTTTGACTTCGACTACAGCAGCTGGTGAGGACAGATTCACCAGCGTCTTGCGGGATGGGATGGTCTATCAATCCTGTCTCCTCGCCATTCTCTCTGATCATCCTCCCTGTCTCCTATCACCCTCCCTATCGCCCTATTATCCTCCTTGTCGCCCATCCATCCTGTCTCCTCTTATTATCGTTCCTGTCGCCTACTTACCATCCTTGTCCTCCTCACCACCTGCTCCGCCTCCACCTCTTCACCACCTGCTCTGTCTCCTCCTATTCACCACCTGCTCTGTTTCTCTTCCTCCACTTCCACCTCCTCCTTCTCACCCCCTGCTCTATGTCTCCTCCTCCTCCTCACCCCCTGCTCTGTGTCCCCTCTCTCCCCTCTCTCAGTAAGTACAAGGTGGACTGCGCGTGTGTGAAGGGGAACCCTGAGTGTCCGGTGCTGAAGCACAACCTGGAGCCCATTGAGAACCTGGGCTCAGGGAGCCGGCGGCGGGCCGGGGGCCGCAAGGACAAGGACCCGGCACGGGAGGACCTGGGCCAGAACCAGAACCTGGGGCTGGACATCGAGGGCAAGGTGAAGGCGCTGGGCTGCGGCGGCGTGGGGGTCAGCGACGGCAGCAAGCAGAGGAAACTCTCGCCGCTCCGCCTCTCCATATCCAACAACCAGGTAGGCCCCTCCCCCTTCCTGGGCTACGCTATAGACACGCCCCTTTCCTGTTTACCCCTTCACTGAGTTACTTTGACACCATTCTGTCTGTATTGTGCACTAGCGTGTATCCATGTTAACTCTAGGCATGTCTTGTTCTTGTAGTGTTGGTGTTGTTGTTGTTTTCTCTGCATGATTTGTTGATGTGTAGGAGCTGTTCATTGCTGTCTCTTTTCAGTTCCCCCCTACCCCCCCCTGATCCTCCCCATTCTCATCCTCCTCCATCCTCACCCATTACACCACTGTCTCACATCACATCAGTGTAGCCCTCTCTGACCTAGCAGCGGGGAGCCTGTTCACGGTCAATAGAACGGGCTTCATTTGATCCCCTTACTGCTCAACATATGATAGTCCTACAGCACACACACTCTCTCTCACACACACACTCTCTCTCACACACACACACACTCTCTCTCTCACACACACACACACACACACACACACACAC
>JAOPJL010000078.1:10127995-10140746 GCA_027123545.1 Trisopterus esmarkii | reverse complement strand
TGTGTGTGTGTGTGTGTGTGTGTGTGTGTGTGTGTGTGTGTGTGTGTGTGTGTGTGTGTGTGTGTGTGTATGTGAAATTGGTTGTCAGAGTTAGTTAACAAATAATTGGTTCCTCAGCCCCAGAAATGGTTCAGGTAAAACCCCTCTGGTGCTTAGGCAGGAAGACGGCAAGAAAATGAGGGGCAGGTGGAGATGGAGTAAATGAGGGGCGGGTAGAGATGGAGTAAATGAGGGGCAGGTGGAGATGGAGTAAATGAGGGGCAGGTAGAGATGGAGTAAATGAGGGGCAGGTAGAGAAAATGCATAAAGAGGGCCAGAGAGCAGTGGGATTTAGAAACAGAAATGTAGATTCCATGTTATACACAGTGCCCTCAAACATTCAAATTAAATTAAACCGTGATACGATTATGCAAATGAGAGTGAAACAGAACAGTAGTCTAGCTTTTGGTGTGTAGAATTAATGTATTTTCTGTCATGTTCTCCGTTTTGTACGTTTATCATGTAATACCGACTTGGTCATTCAGTTGGAATGCTCCTATCTGCTTGCGCATTCATCTCCTCTCACCTGCTGTTCCTTGGCTGCCTCTGAGATAAATGTATAGTCCCTGATATCGATATATCGTCTTTGATACCAAATATAGTCTTTGATAGCAAAGCTCAGGAATCGATACCAGCCATAATGGCAACTGGAGACACAGGGCTCAAGAGGATTTTTCACTAAGTTCACCAAAAGTGTATGGTGAGCAAAGCCCCTTCTATATTGCCACTTACAATTCCCCTGAAATCTCTTAATAGCCAATTTCACAGTGGCCTTAACAGTGCAAACTGAAGTGTGTGTGTGTGTGGGGGGGGGGGGGTGGTTCTTAATGCACTTTCTTCTGTAACATTCGCATTGTGTTAATCTCAGTTCTGTTGTTTTCTGCTTTGAGATACGTCTGAGTAACGTTTTTATCCCTGTGACTGGGTACAACTCGCCATTATGTAACATTTAGGGCATTTAGCAGACGCTCTTATGCAATGCGACTATACATCCTTTAGTTTTTACTTTACTTTACTTGACAAGTTAAATATTGACTTCAAAATTATGAATTTCCACTTTACTACCCCAATTCAACTGCTTATATTAGGCTTTTCCTTAGGTTGGTTGAATTGATCCCTGAGGCGAAAATACAATGGACTAGTATGGGCAACCACAATTGACCTGTTCCATTCCAGCCGCAACTATACCCGGTCATCGGCTCAGACAACTCCATTGAAAACAACAATGAGGAGGCACAATATAACAATTTAATGGTAGATTTATGTTGTTTGTGTAAAAAAACAAAAACATGGTCAAACGATGTGCTTGGGGAACATGTAACACAGACAGTTATCAGGTATCCCGGGAGGCTGCGGAATGGGGTATATTTCACCCTTTTCCCAAGCCACAACGGGACAAGAAAAAGTGTATAATGTGGATCAGACAGGTCAGATTACCTACTGAATTTAAGCTTGTTACCTTCTATAGGTATTTTAGTTATTTTAAGTTTTGAATATACCCCTCCATAGCATAATGTAGTCCATTTCGATTGATCCTGGAAGAAGTTAAATCATTTTCTGCACAAAACTGTCCAAAATCTGATTTGATATACTGTCAGTTTACATGTTTTTGTTATCGAATCTGGTTTGTTTGTCCGAGTTCGTCATGGTAAAGACGGGGGGCTGGTCAATTGGCTTTCACAATAGGGTGGAAACCAGTGAACTTGGGAAATAAAACCCACAGATTTAATAACATCTCCCACCGATGCCAGCAGTGTTCCCAGTGAACCAGCGGCTGGAGGAACTGAGTTGTCATGGTGAACGGTGGGCCAAACTAACCTACTTACTGGTGCACAGCAGTGGAACAGGAGGAGGAGATGAAGAGGTTATAGCAGCAGAGGATGAAGTTAGTCGAGGATATTGCTTGTCTCACAAGGCATTAGAAGTACAGCTTTGATCTCTGGGAAGAAGAGCAGCCCAGCCCAAACAGCCGCTCTGCAGCCTCATTATGCTGCTGGTGATACAGGGATGTTTGCCCTAGGATAATCTGTTTCAAACCCTGCCAGAGTGCAGGCCTTTCATCTGTTCAAGTGTTTGCCGACTATTTTTTCACTTCACCACGTGCTTACTACTTGGTATTCATGAAGTGTCATAATTCTGTATCGATTCTGGTAACACACATTAACATGCAGGCAGGACAGTGTAGTGGCAAGGGAGTTTGACTTACGGCCAGAGGTTCTGGGTTCAATTCCCAATTTCCACCCCCACCAGCCTACCTGAAGACTTCCTTTTGTCCGAGTCCTAAGCGCTACCCGCTGCTTAACGTCTATTCAAATTAACTGCTTAACCTCACTTTGGATGAGGCGTCTAATAAATAACAGAATTTCAATATTAATAATTTATTTTGGATGGAAAAAATGTCTGGTATGTTATTAGATTATTGTAAATATAATTTACCTGTGATTAGATTTCTGAACCTGTATCAGTAATTTCCCATGTGTGAAACCTCATAATCATAACTGTGTGACACGTGTTAGATTTCACACCAGTGACACCTGTGTTGGATGTCTATAATTATCAGCTTAAATAATTCAAGTTAAGGCGGTATAATTCGATTATAGGTGCAAAGAAGGAAATAAATAGGCCTATTGAATCAAACCATTATCTCAACCTCTTTTTCTATTTAAAGGGTTTTTATGTAAAAAACTCTTCATCTTCAATTTAACAATCTTAATAAAGCATTAACCTTCAGCTGAATGACAATTCAGGACTAGGGAGTAGAGGACGTGTTATACATTTCTGCATTTCTATGAGATATATAAAGATATTTATAGAGAGGGAAATATAGGCTAATTGTATGTTATTTGCTGAGTTGGAGGCGTGTAATTGTAATTTGTTGAATGATTCTGTCTCCGTAATGTAAATTGCCTTAATTTGAAACCCTTTTAAAAACTCTGAGAATACAGCTTTTACTCAATACCAAATACAAGTGCATATTTACACATTTGCATCCACCTGTTGGTCCTGGTACTTTGTGACATGGCTCTTGTTTGTGTTGTAACGTGTTTGACGTCCACACATGATGCTCTACTGTGGACGTCCCGACTCAGGAGTGACATCCACACATGTGGACGTCCTGACTCAGGACATCCACACATGATGCTCTAGTGTCGACGTCCTGACTCGGGACATCCACACATGATGCTCAGTGGAGGTCGTGACTCCGCACGAAGCGTGTATCTGATGAACATGGTGAAGGCAAAAGCTTACCTGCCGCCAGCTGCATCCAGCCGCAGATCTTGTACACCGTGCCCGTGCGGCAGAAGAAGAAGAGCAGGAAGCAGCCGATGCAGCTCACCACCAGCATCATGGACATCCCGATGAAGAAGGACGCGGCCTTGAACGCCCCTGACGGGATGGTGTGGAGCTCCGTGAAGCTGCCCTGGCAGGTCATCTCCCGGGTGATGCCGTTACCGATGCAGTAGTGGAACAGGCCGAAGTACCCGGTCTGCGGGCTTTCCGCGCCGTCCCCGATCCAGTAGGGCGTGATGAAGCACACCACGTTCACGATGGCGAAGATCATCGTGGAGATCGCCCACAGGACCCCGATCGCACGGGAGTTGCGCACGTAGTTGGTCTGGTAGATCTTGGCAGCCTCGGAGGCTGGGATCATGGTGGAGGGCATCCCGGGAATCATGGTGCAGGCTGGCTCTCGGTCCCGATCGTCTTATCTATCGATAAGACGAACCTGTCAGGTCCTCACGGCCCGCGTTCAGTGATCAGTAGTCAATGATGATTCGCGATGCTGACACTCTGCTTTTACTGTAGTCTCTCTGTGCGCTCACCGCAGCATCACTACGCACTTCGGGGTTCGTCTCTCTCCTGGTTTCTTCTCACTTCGGGGTTCGTCTCTCTCCTGGTTTCTTCTCACTTCGTGGTTCTTCTCTCTCGTTGGGGCCGTTAAGCGATGAGGAGCGCGGCAGGAGAACCGACCTCAGACCAGGAGCTCGGTCTTCAGATCCCGAGGAACGAGCCTCCCGTTATCCACCATAATAACCCGACCTACCTGAGCCGCACGCCGGGCATCAGGACGTCACGGTGACGGAGGGACCAGCCGACATGTGGGAGTCAGTCGAACCTGCACCGATATGAGTACAGAAACGAGGGCGATAAGCCGAAGACGCAGACAGCACCGCATATACAGCCTCAATAAATGAACTGATTTAAACTGGAGGCTAACCGCTGCTACAGCGCGAGGACCCGCCCCTTAATCCGCCTCACGCGCTGCTTGATTGACCCGCGAAAGAAACGCGACTCGAATTAACGAATACGTCAAAAATTACGAAAAAGATGAGCAATGTAGCGCTATAAGATATCAACCGCCTACATAAAGCAAACATAGAATGATGTGTTCGTTAAATCACGGTCATATGGTTCCCGACCTTCAATGTTTTGTAGGCAGACAGGTATTCACAATTGTTGCCATGGTCTTTTATGTGCCATTAGAAGTAGCCTATAAGAGCATATTTTTAATATGAATATTAAAAAAACCGTTGTGTTTGGTATTTATGTTATTTGTTCGGCTAATATTGCTGGTATCACATAAAACATCATTCGGCGCCATTGTTGATATATATTTTGATATATACATTTTGCAATAAAACTAGCTGTACGTATGTTTGTCAATATTGAGCTTGACAAAACAATCTGTGATGCGTACATCTAAAAAACTACAGTTCCCGTTACACCATCGGGGGGCATGACTATCAGGGATTGGTGCAGAGTCATTCCAGACGCTGGCTCTGTGATTGGTCAACGTGCAAAGCAAAACTTCCACGTAATATAGCGGCGCGGGAAATCCTGTCAGTGTTCTTAAGTTTACTTTAGGCAGAATTGTTTACATTATTAAACTGGTTTAGTAAATCGATATTAAATTTGAACCCGGCGTTTATGTCGTATCGGAACTTGTACTACTCTTAACGGAAGTCATTGAAGTGTTTCCAGTTCTCTACATACAACTTTAAAGGCTAAAGCTAGCTTGAATGTCTGTTATTAACATGTAACTCAGTGGGAGGACTGCTTCTTTTTACATGTAACTCAGTGGGAGGAGACGGACTGGTTTTTACATTTAACTCAGTGGGACGACTGGTTTCTCACGGCTCCAGGATGACGGCCGCTCTTCAGCACCCGGGTTACGACCTAGAGAGGCTGCGGTGCGTCGCAGAGAAGATGCCGTGCAGGGTCACCCATGCTGGGACTCTCCTCTCGCTCATGGGGGAGGTCAGTGCATCTCGCTCTATGTAGATAAAAAAGTGACGGCAGCGTGATCAACAGTATGAATTAAACGCATAACTGTCATACTGTAACTTAATTTTGTGCGGTCTTCTGTGTGTCCACAGCCAGCCCAGTACAGCTATCCTTCCATCTTTCTCTACGGACACCGGTCCACTGGGAAGAGCCACGTAATCAGCACTCTGCTGAAGGACCTCGAGGTAAGGGCTTCTTGTGACAACGATGGTGATGGTGACTGCTTTTTTTACGCTTGACACCACAGGGAATAACCCCAGTCCTAAAGACCATCCTATCTAAATATAACAGTCATATACCAGAACCCGTTCCTCCATTGGCCCATCTCACTCAATATGGCCAGGTCAAATTGAACATCATGACATTAAAAACTTTTTCAGTTGGTAATGCCTTTCCTCCTATATTAACATTTATTTACTTTATTTAGTTTAGATGCAGATGATTGAGGGTGTATATATGGGGTTGGCCCCCTTTCTTAACAGTGCTTAGATGTAGCCTGTGGACATTGGGCATTGACCCCCATACTCTTCATCTATGTTGGTCCTAGCCACTGGACCATCTAGCCCCATACAGGGTAATGATGCTTGCAGGATGGTGTAGTAAATAGGGGGTTGACTTCTGGCTGAGCTGAGTTAACGTTTAGACTTCGTTGAGAATGACGCCATCACCCATAACCTGCTGGTTCACTACATGTATCTTCACTGTTAAGTCCGTTTGGATAAAAGCATCTGCTAAATATCCACGGTTCATTTCAATCAATCAATCAATAACTTTTATTTTCACTGACGACATACACAATAAAAACAAGTACAAGGATAACATATATAACACGATAAAATATATCTATTAAGTATCTAGTAAATATAATTGCATTCTACAAGCAACAACAAGCATACTATCAAAACTATCAAAAAGCCTAATACAAACCAGAGTTTCTAGTGTAGTGTAGAGATGAGAACACCATACGAATATTTATGTCGTTTTTTGTTGTCGTGCAAGAAATGTATATAAAGAGATCCACAACATTTCAACAGTGAATCAGTAACGGTAAACCATGCCATGCTAACGCTGTGCTAATGCCGTGCTAACGCTGTGTGCAGCTGCCTCACGCCACGGTGAGCTGCGTGGAGTGTGTCTCCGTTGGGCTGATGTTTGAGCGTGTGCTGCTGGCACTCTTTGGTCCGGACACCTCCTCCCTGCTCCCTCGCAGCCCCTCGCTCTCAGACTTCGTCCGTATCTACCGGCACCAGGCCCCTCTGAGCCCGGCCAATCAGACACGCTACATCGTAAGTGCTCCACACTTTTCTTGTGTGCCAGCTTGTGTTTGTGTTTTCATAGCGGAGCTCTGATGTTGAGCAGATGGGGATAGGCTGTTAGGTAATAGTTGCCAGAATGTATATAAACTTAAACTACCCCTGACATTGATTTTGTTGTTTTCATTCTAGTTCTGCAGGACATTTTCCGCTTAATGGTTATTAGTTATTGCTTATTAAGTCTTATTAAGTAATTCAGAGATTGTTGAGCAGAGTTCTGCTCCAGACCTTTTCAATGGGATTGTAAATCCTATATTTTTCGTGTTGGATGGATTGAAACCTTGTGCTGAAGTTCGTACTAGTTTGGCTTCACTGCATTCCCTTGCAGGTCATCGAGAAGGCAGAGATTCTGAGGGACATGGACTCGAACCTCCTGCCTGTTCTCCTCCGCCTGCAGGAACTGGTGAGAACCGGCTGTATGTTTGGATATGAATCTAGAGGTACAGGATGGTGTAGTGGCCCGGTTGTTTGACCACCAGCCAAAAGGTACTCATGGCTTAATTTAAGGCTTCGCTATAACTGACTCACTTGGATACGAAGGTGGATGATTAAAGTGGATGATGATGATGATGACGATGAGGAAGCAGAACGAGTGCTCACCATCAGTGCATCAGACCCTGGTGTTCGGAGCAAACTGAGTGATTGAGCTCCTGTCAAAAAAAAAAAAAAGCCGTCCCACCTGACTGATGGTGTTAAGATGATGTTGTGCATGAGACATTAATAAGACTGTTATACCTGGGCTGTGTCACTCTTATTGCTGTTGCAACTTGATTTAAACTGAGTTTATTATTGTATTATGTTATTTATACAACACCTTGACAAGTCGTGTGTCAATCTAGCCTGGGTTCCTTTCGAATTAAATGTGTGTGTGTGTGTGTGTGTGTGTGTGTGTGTGTGTGTGTATGTGTGTATATGTGTGTGTGTGTGTGTGTGTGTGTGTGTGTGTGTGTGTGTATGTTCAGGTTGATGATAATGTGACGGTGATCCTGCTCAGCGAGATCGTCTGGGACCGGTTCAGACCAAACACAGGCTGCTTTGAACCCTTAATCCTGTATTTTCCAGACTACAGCAAAGGTAGGCAGCATTAAGTCATACACATGCATCAATAATCCATCTGCTCTTAAAGGATTTTGTTTGTTATGAGTAGGTCAGTTGGTTACATGCCATTTTGTTCCACTCTCCTCGCTGTGTAGACCCCTTCCAAAAATGTGCAGTTGGCCATTAATTGACCTCCATTTTATCCCAAACAAGTATTTTATATAGATATTTGTGTGTGTCTTTGTGCGCGTGTGTGTCCAGGGGACCTCCAGCAGATCCTGTCCCAGGACATCCACCCCTCCTACTCTGCGGAGCTGTACTCCGCCTTCATCAACATCCTGCTGGGAGTCTTCTACACCGTGTGTCGCGACCTGCGGGAGCTACGTCACCTGGTAAGGACCCCCCCAGACTCCTGCTGGGGTTATGAAGGGGCAGGTCCCCGATGACACTAGAGATGTTCTGATACCAATACCAGTATCGGAAATTCGCTATTTGCTATCTTCTCTAAACACATTTGTAAATGGTGATTGGCCTGCTCTGGTCAGCATTCATTGATTTCTTATGTGTTCTTCAGGCTGCCCTCAACTTCTCCAAGTTCTGTGAGCCTCTGAAGGAAGGAAAGGGTAGGATGTTATTCAGATTCCTGCTTCATCCATTTTTAATACTTCACTTTGACAGTGTATTCTTCCTTGCGTTTATCGACTTATACCCCACGATCTTTGTTATCAGTCAATTTCACACTCTGCTGGATTTATATTGAAAAATAATAGCTGTATTCTTCTGCTTCCATCCCACAACCTTTTGTTATACAGAACAAAAGTTTTTTGTATATACTCTTTTATGAGGTGGGGGTGGTAGAGGTGGTGGTCGTGGCTGTATCTATATTATCACAATGCTGATACTTTTTATTAGCATTGCTTCTTAAAGTATTATTTTTGCAATAGGCAGCTCTGACATGTTTAACTATAGCATGATGCTGTGATACTGTGCTACTATGGGATACTGTGATACTACTAAGGTCATGTTAAAGTTGACGTTTTTCTGTTTCTCCAGTGAAGGAGAGCGACACCCACAAGCTGTGGAGGAACATGGAGCCTCACCTGAAGAAGGCAATGCAGACCGTGTATCTACGAGACGTTTCCAGGTCGGTGCATCTCCGTCACGTGACCCCGGGCCCCGCCTCCTCACTGGCCGGCGGTTCAGTCGTCTCTGTTCCACTTCTGTTTACACTCCGGGGATGTTCTTTATGGATCCCCAGGGGGGAATGTGGGAATCTTCTGGTTGATTCTGGGAACAATCAAAGCAAATAATCAATATTGAAGCCATTACAAGTTGCTTACAAGTGCTGCATGAAGACATTTCTAAATGGAACAATGCAAGTGAAAGTCTCTGGCTTGATTCTTATGATGACCAATACTGGTAATGTTTGGACTGCCACTGGTATAGCTCTGGACTTCTACTGTTAAGGGTCAGACTTTTACTAGTGGCAGTTGACCTCTACTGATGGCAGTTCTGATGGCTGATGACCTATTGGTAGCCTTGAACCTTTACTGGTAGAGTTTAACCTTTACTGGTAGCCTTGAACCTACAGTGGTAGAGTTTAACTTTACTGGTAGCCGCTGACCGCCAGGGGTACAATCCATCAAACTGCCTCCATTGATGTCCCCTGATGAATTTGTTGCTCCTATTTTAAAATATGATTTGTTAAAGGTTTTATTTCCCCTCCCCTCTGCAGTGTCCAGTGGGAGCAGCAGCTGCAGCAGACGGAGGAGGAGAGCACTGCTTTGAAAGGTAACTCCTCCTCTGCATTACCACCCACTCCACATACTGGACCTAACCCTAACCCAGGCAACCTCCATAGCAAAGAAAACTAAAGAAATAATACATTTCACCACATTCTGGCAAAGTTAACCCTGGGTACAGTCAGAATCGGACCCTTCTCAGTGAGTGTTCAGCTGGTTTTTGGAATAGCCGCGTTGTGTTTCTGTCCTCAGGGCTGTCTGCCCACGCACACGTAGAGCTGCCCTACTACTCCAAATTCCTGCTGATTGCTGCCTACCTGGCGTCCTACAACCCGGCCCGCACTGACCGCCGCTTTTTTGTCAAGGTACCATGCACATAGATAGATAGATAGATAGATAGATAGATAGATGGATAGATGTAGATATAATAACAAATAGATCTATATCATTATCCATAACTTTTCCCTTTCTTCTCCCCATTCTCAGCACCATGGTAAAATCAAGAAGACCAACTTCTTAAAGAAACATGAAAAGGTTTCTATATGTACATTTATTTTTTATCCAGAGAAATATGCATTTTATAAAATGTTACATTTAATCTGAGATATCTCGTGTTTTATTTGTATCATTGTTTCATTGCAACTCTCAACTCGTTATATTTTTAACGGTGCCTAGTTGATCGATGATGATGATGATGATGATGATGATGATGATGATATTTAGCTGTTAGTCGTCGATATTCTTGTTATTGACGTCAGAGACGGTCCTCTCCTGTGTCCTCCTCTCCAGACCAGTAACCACCTGCTGGGGCCCAAGCCCTTCCCTCTGGACCGTCTGCTGGCCATCTTCTACAGCGTGGTGGACAGCAGAGTGGCCCCCAGCGCCAGCATCTTCTCCCAGGTCAGTGGACCGCCGGGCTCCTCGCACACTCTGTTAGCTCTCCTCACACACTTGGTTAGCTCTCCTCACACTCTGTTAGCTCTCCTCACACTCTGTTAGCTCTCCTCACACTCTGTTAGCTCTCCTCACACACTTGGTTAGCTCTCCTCACACTCTGTTAGCTCTCCTCACACACTGGGTTAGCTCTCCTCACACAGCCTGTTAGCCCTGTTAGTGTTATTGGACATTTTACCTCCTGCCTGCTGTTTTGGTCATTTAGAGTGTTCTCAGATACATTATGGAGCAGGTAAGGGTTAGACAGTACATATGCATGCCATTAGGAACAAGTAGGGCTCCCGTGCATACAATAACTATTTTGAGTTCTATTTATTTAGGGGAGGCTTGGATTACCTTGGATTACAGCTGCTGCATAGTACTCTTCTAATCCATGTTTACTTTTGTATTGTCTTAACCTAGTTAATTAGTAGCTAACTGACCATTATCTGGGGTAGCGGCTGTATGTTCTCCTGCTCTTATTAAGCTTAATTAAGAAATGGACCGTCTCCTTCCAGATCTCCTCTCTGGTGACCCTACAGCTCCTCACCCAGCTGGGACACGACGACCAGCTAGATGCCCCCAAATACAAATGTGCCGTCACCATGGACTTCATACGGGCCATCTCCAGGTAGTGTGTGTGTGTGTTGTGTGTTGCTTTTGTTGAAGTTTGACATCAAAATAATTATAAAACAGATTTATTTTTCTTTTCTTATTGAAGGACTGTGAACTTCGACATCGTCAAGTATCTCTACGACTTCCTTTAAACACAACAACATCTGATAACCTCGTAGCTTCGTACAAATCCAGAACCTTAGTATGAAGAATGATAGTCCACTGGATATTATGGACCACAGGGCTGTTTGTAGACTGATGCCCCCTAGTGGTCGAATGATGGTTTACTTGGTTGAATACATATGTGGCACTTATTTTTCTACTTGCATCCAAATGCAATAAAAATTATACATTTCACATGTGTAAATACGGACGACATCATGGAATCTGTAATAAATATAAATGTTCAGATCATGCTGTTTCAAGATGAGCCTGATTATTTGTTTTGGTCTGATATCAAGACCAAATATGCGTAATGCCAGTGGTTCTCAAATGGGGGTGCACGTACCTCTAGGGGTACTTTGGAGTACTGCAGAGGGTTTAAATTCTGAAAGCTTGACAATAAAAATATCAACAAAATGGACAAGTGGTTGAAATTCACACCCAGAAACACCAAAATGTTTTCAGTTTCAGGAGGAATATATTTTAATGGAATTCACCTCTACATGCTCTGAAACTCCTGGCTTTGTGCTTCTTTTGTGGGGAGAACTAGCCAACAGTTGCATGAAGCACAGGCCCATGTAGAATGCACATACATTTGTTGTTCATTCAATATTTTTGTGGGGTATGAAAAAATATCTTGGAGGGGGTACGCTAGTAGAAAAAGTTTGAGAGCCACTGCTATATGCTATATGTGCTGAATCCTATTTCATACAATATGTGGGGGTGACACAATGACGTGAACTGCCCAATACTACACAGGTCAACTACTCCCTGGCTGAAGATGGAGGGCGGCCTACTGTGCCTTTTATTAGTCAGGATTCCCGTAGTCACACCTCCTATCAAGATATTCAACTACAAGTTACAAAATCATATTGAAAATCGATCAAATGTGATTATTATTAATCAATTTATAAAATGTCTTAACAAATCAACTGCAATTTCTCAATCATTTGTACCCAGATTATTATATAATAATTTACAATCCAACATGTCAGCCAGAAATAGACCACTCTTAGTGGTTACTATGTTAACCACTGTTTGTGATTACCATGGAAACTAATGTTAGTGGTTACTATGTAGGTCCAGTTCTCGTACTGGGGGTTCCTGTCCTGTCCGATTTGACACCTGACGTAGATTAGGTGACGTTTAGTCGAGAATGGGTTACCAACCGGTCAAGCAAAGCCCTTCACCAGCCAAGATGCACATGCAACTGAAATGGCGCTTTTCCACCAGCCTCGTGAGACCATCCTGATCTCGGAGTTCACATGTTTCTCTCTACAGATGAGTCTGGCCTGTAGCCTGTTGAAAGCCTCTCTAAAATGTAACAAAATGATCATGAAAGTGCAGCAGTCGATGGAGTATCAAAGGTGTTCTATCGGAACACTGAATTACGTTCCCCACGGTCGACAGCCCCACCCATGTGGCGTTTTGGTGGTTTTTCAACTGCAGAAACTGACCCTCGTTAAAAAGTGAGCTGTGCAACTAGCGTAGCAAAGGGCTTAGACAGTCAGACACGGTCCGATCGGCCGACGAACCTCATGGGTTCGAGGGCAAAGGGGGCTCCGTGTGGGGGGGGGGGGGGGGGGGGCGGTGTTGTTTTTAATGTGAGGGGAGGGGTGGGAG
>JAOPJL010000078.1:10113799-10125283 GCA_027123545.1 Trisopterus esmarkii | reverse complement strand
GCTCAGGTGTGGGCGGGCAGCCAGGGTACCTGCCCCCCCCCCCCCCCTGCTATGTTCGTGTTCTGCGCTAATCGCCTGTTGTACTCCATCAGGTGCAGGATCATCTTGTGTATTAATATTCCTGGAGTGGTGCCTGACTGCTTCACCTCCGCACACCTTCCACATGTCCTGTGTCTCCTCCAAGCCCATGCCCTCAGACCAGCTTCAGGCTGAGTGTGATTTTACGTTATCTATAAGGAGAAGAATGGGGGAGTACTGAAGACAATCTGGGAAGGGAAATATGGAACAACCCCCAGAGCAGCAAGGGGCCAGTCTGCACAGTGATAAACACGGCGGTCCTTTAGAGTAGAGGCCTCAGCACTGTTTTTGTTGAGAATGAGCTCTAAAAATATTGCTGTCGTTTCCCTTCATGTTTTGGAGGGAAGTAAAATCAAAATTTGTCCCCTTGCTAGTTTCATCAACTTTAGCTGCCCCCCTAATCCAAATAACAACCAAAATCATGACAACACAAGTTCATTATTATTCATTTATTTGACATACCAGTTATCAACTCAAAGAAAAGGTGAGAACAACAGAACAGAATGGTGGGTAGGAATGTTGGACAGATAAGACAGGACACAGGAGTGGCTCATGGAAGCAGTATGATCTTCACATATGGTTAATACTTCAGCTTGCTGCGTGTGCTTTGTGGCCGTAGTGGAGTGCTTTAAGCAAGCTCTTTCAGGAGACTTCCAGGTCATCGTATTTAGCAGCCTGTTAGCATATGGTTCAACAGTGCATTTGGCAGACGTCATAATGATCAGAACGTAACTACTGAAGTAGTCACACCTGCCTTAGTTACACCTGTGGTAGAAGATGGAAGACACTTGGATGAAATGGCACTAAGCTAAAATTATGTTAAAATAAAATACAAAAATATCAAATATTTAAAAAAGGGACGATACAAAAATATACGGCTTACTTCTAATACAATTTTTACACAATACTTCTTAACAAAGCAACCTGATGGTTACAAGGTTATTTAATTACTGCTTTCATTGTTAGTGTCGGTTTAAAGAAATCTTAGCTCTGTCTTGCAAAGTTTGTGCACTGATATCATCCGTCCCCTGTAATCATCAAAATGGCAAAACAGTTTCTAATGGTTGGCAAACAAAAAATTGATATCATGCTCAATAGAGTGCTATTGAAAACATCATTGTACCCAGGCAGAACAAAACAATCCCCTTCATAAAGCTGTTCAATAACCCTAATCTGGAATTAATAAAGTTAATCTTATGTTACCTATAGTGGCAATCTCTTTAAAATAGAAAGAAAGTACAGCTTTTGACGCCACAGGGGGCGTCAAAGAGAGCGAAGCGGAGATCTTCGAGGTCCGCTTCTAGGGCACAAAGCTCTTTAGTCCCGCAAACACATCCGGACGTTGCATAATAAGTAAACAGACCAATGCATTAGTGTTTTGATTGCATTTGAGGTTCCCCAACCATACACACCTTTCACTTGTCATCTAACCTCATAAAGACTTATATTTACTTGACAAGTAAAACTTCATTTGGATACGTTACCTTCATCATATTGTTGGTGCTGTAATGGGGGGGGTTAGACCCCCCATCCTGGTATAATCGTTACAAATGCTTAATTTCAAATATAATTTGAACATTTTAGTGTTAATGTTAAAAAGATCAAAAGCAACTTGCCATGCACACTACTCTACATGAAATAAACATATCGACTTAAACTTTAGCTGAACAAAGTAAATAACAAAAAGCACTGAAGGCAGAATGAATCCCAGCATAACTCATGCTATGTTATAAGAAGTAAAAAGAGAATTGACAAGCTATGCAACTTTAGCAAGGCCTCCGAGTCTCTACATTTCAACCTCCTTTCTTTCAGTGTCCTTTCAGGCCTAACGAGCCTTAAGCCTTAAGCCGTGAGGCCTGGTGTCTCCTCGTTAGGCCTGGTGTCTCTGAGCTCGTTAGGCCTGGTGTCTCTGAGCTCGTAGGACTGGTGTCTCTGAGCTCGTAAGGACTGGTGTCTCTGAGCTCGTAAGGACTGGTGTCTTCTCATTAGGGCTGGTGTCTCTGAGCTCATTAGGCCTGGTGTCTCTGAGCTCGTTAGGCCTGGCGTCTCTGCTCATTAGGCCTGGTGTCTCCTCGCTAGGCCTGGCGTCTCCGTGAGTCCAGACCCCCAGTGGTGGCAGCAGGGAAGTCCTCTGGGGCCATGCCCCCCCTCTTCCCCCGGGTAAGATAGTTGTAGACAGAATCAAACACAGAAACTGTGTTCTGGGCGCAGAGCGTGGTCCACCTCATGGCCTCTGTCATCCACTCCACACTGCGAACCATGAAGGCCACGAACACCGTGGTGTAGTGGGCGAGCAGCAGCAGGCTCCGCCCCAACTGTCTGCAGTGGTTGACCACCAGTGTGACACTGTGCTTGTGTACTTCCATGGGAGTGGTCTGATACCAGCTGGAGGCCGTCCAAATAATAGTTCAGCTCTCATGCAACATGGGTGTGGATTCAAAATTGAATCAGTAACACATTTTGCGTTTCCCACACGTAGAAATCATGCAGACGATCCCTGGCCGAGGGACTGAGTTCAGGGTAAACAGTCTCTAGGAGTTGGCGGATGATCCCTTACTTCGTGTCCAATCGCAGCGCAGCAGGCTTCGCTTCCGGAGACTTTGGTGATGTGGCCATGTCCTGAACCGAGGAAACAGACCCAATAAAGATCCGTTCACCTGGAGCCACTCGTACAGGTCAGTACATCGTCCCCTTTTGTAAAATACATTTACAGTGCCGCCAGCAGCAAACTGTCAAGTGATGTATAAAACACACCCGGAGTCGCTCATAAAGAAGTGTACTTATTAAGGCTGCTAGACGGATCCTGCGTTAGCAGAGCAGCTCATCTACCCTCAGAACCACCGCTCAGATGGTGAACTACGGGTCAGGTCCACCGCAGGTTGGGGTTATTCAGTGTTGAAGAGCCGGACGTCCTTTCTGTATCCGCAGCTCGTTGTTAGCCGTTAGCAGCTACAGCCCTACTGCTCACACAAGAGTGACGCAGCCGCACTCCGGAGTCTAAGGGATCGGAGAGATTCGTAGGTCTCCGGTATCACTCGTCTCTGTTGTGGGCCATGTTCCGGAAGAGTCGTGGTTATCCGGAGAGACTCGTGGTTCTCCGCCGTCACTCGTGTGTGTTTTGGTCGTGGTTTGTTGGATGCCTTTAAAAAAAGTGTAATTTGGTGAAGTTGTAAAGTGTTCTGGCATCTCCATCCCTTCGGTTATTTGATATCACTAAGTTACCACGTTACCAAATTTAAGACATGACAAACATAAGTTTCAAATTAACCCAGAAAGAAGACATTTACAATTGAATCTGTCCTTTTGGATATGACCCCAACATGGTTAAAGATGGTACCATGTTATGGCGTTATTCTCACACTATCTACAAATGACATTCAGGAATAAAGTAAAGATTTGTGCTCATTGTTGTTTCTGTTGACAGCGTAATGTTTAACCGGCTGGCCTCAGTCCTCCAGGAGCTCTCTGGAGAAGAGGCCCCAGATGGAGACCCACAGGTACACACACACACACACACACACACACACACACGCACATGCACCCCTAGGTGTAACCCGTCGGCTGTCAACACTTACCGATCCCTCTCCAATGTCTCCAAGAGTTCTCTGTAAAAGTGGCCATCGGAACATAATCCTGTCGTGTTGTGTGAGGCCTGCACAAACACACACACACCGTGGCGGATTCATGCTCATATGTTGCCCATGCTGACATGTTGTATTTGTGTGTGTCTGTCCTCCAGGATGGGCTGGTTCCCCAGCAGCCTGGGCCCTCGGAGGCCCCCAGCTGGGAGGCTTCTGAGGAGACGGTGGAGCGGCTCGCCCACCTGGAGCAGCTGGTGGTTCAGCTGAAGGAGCTCGTACGAGAAAAGGACACCCAGCTGGCTCAGAGGGACGCCCAGATACAGGTGGGTCTGAGGGGCCAGGACTCTGTGGGGCGGGACTGTGGAGCGAGGGCCGAGGGCCCAAACTGGAGTGAGGGCCCAAACCGTCTGACTGTCACCTGTCACTCTGTGTGAAGCTTGTCAAAAGACAGAATAATAACAAGAGAGGGAATAATAATAATAATTTTCTATTGCATTTGTTCTCATTCCAGAGTGAGAAGGACACAGCTGAGGCCCGCTTCACTAAACTCAAGCTGCAGGCCAAAGCCAAGATGGTCGCCCTCAACAAACAGATCCATGAGCTGAAGGGCCAGACAGGGCCGGCGGTGAGTGACTGGTCGAGCTGTGAGTGACAGGCTGCTATGTGGGTGACAGGCTGCTCTGAGATTAGCTGGATCCAAAGACTTTTGAACACCCCCCATTCCCCCTCGAAACTAGATTCAGTCACATCTTCAACCTAACAGATGGATAGTTGTTGTGATTACCCAGATGAATTCATGGAATATATTGTATATATATATATATATATATATATAAACACAGTATAGTGCTATGGATATCTGTTATTAAAGCATTATATTACAATCTTTGTATTCTTCAGAGGTATATATTAATAATATTCTGATGGGAAATTGAAGTCGTTGGCATAAGAAATGACTTCAAGAAATCATTAATATCAGAAGCCATATGTTTCCACTTTCACAATAAAAGCGCATACATTTATTGTGAAGTGAATTCCCCTCACAGAGTCCAGACAGCTCCTTCACTGGGGGGCCTGAGGTGGAGGAGGAGGTCCGGATTCTGAGGGCCCGGTTGGGGGAGGAGGAGGCGGCCAGCAGGGACCTACTCGAGAGACTCCAGACCACCCAGCACCTCCTCCAGGAGAGAGAGACGGCCCACGCTGAACAGGTACCATCACAAGCATGGCCCTCTGGTGCTCTGCTAGAGGTGTTTGATCGTGAATACAGAGTCTTTAAGAAGCAGGTAGGGGTTAGACAGTAACTTCATGTGTGTGTGTAGCTGAAGGTGCTGCAGGCCGTGGTGTGTGAGAAGGATGAGCGTTTCCAGGAGCAGATCCAGAGGCAGGAGGAGGACCTTCAGAAGGTAAACGACCCCCACATATGACCTCTGACCCCCAACGCAGGATGTGGTTGTTCAGCTTGCTGCTTTGTACTGAATGTAAAAATACTACGACTAATATTAATAAGATGGTGAATGTTATTAGCATTAATAGTATTGGTAGTCATAATATTAGTTACACTTACAGTACATTCTCAATAAAGCTGATAAGAGTCAATACATCCAGTAAAACTGCTTCATGTTGTGTGAGTTGTGTCCCTGATATGTTACACGTGTGTGTGAGTGTTGTGTCCCTGATATGTAATACGTGTGTGTGTGTGTGTGTGTGTGTGTGTTGTGTCCCTGATGTAATACGTGTGTTTCCCAGGCCCTGCAGCTGTCCCTGCAGCGCTGTGAGGAGCTGGGTGCGGCTTTGCACTCGCGCTCCCTGGAGCTGGAGCTGCTGCAGCAGGAGGTGGCCAGCGCCGACCAGCAGAAACAGGTTCGGCCTGACTGGATGCCTTTCCGGGCACATCCGTCTCCTCCGTGATGCTTTCATTCATACGATCTACATACTATTAGGCTAATCAACTAAGCAGGTCACGAGCTAGCATGCCTAGATGTAGATCAGGGCATTGTTTTATTGTTTACTTTGGGGCAGGTTATTCTAGTGGCTTTAGGTATTTGACACCCAGCCAAAAGGGTTTTATTAAAAAAAAATATTGAACTTCTAATTATTTATTTATTCATTTATTTATTAAGACCCAAATTTTGGGTCCATCTAAAATCAAGTACTGGGGAGAAACAAGTGGCGCAAGTGGTGAGGGAGACGGAGCGGAAACAAAAAATTTAACGAGTCCAAGTCTGTTTCCGCAGACTGAAATCCACAATAGCTAACGTTTTAGCTATTGTTTTTCTGGGATTAATCTTTTTAACGATGCATAACCATAGGAAAACATAAAACTTCTCGTGAATATATTAATTAATTAAAATTAAATGGACGGGACATTAACCCATAACAGGCCTTAACTCCTCCCTGCTCCTTGTTGTCATGCATCTCCCTGTAAGTTATTTTAATTTAGATCTATATCTTAATTTTAGTTTAATGTATGTTTAATGTATGTCTTGTTTTATGCTACTGGATACCTGAATTTCCCTCGGGATAAATAAAGTATCTACAGTATCTATCTATCTATCTATCCAAGTCACTTTGGATAACTTGTCCTCTAAATAATTAGACGGTAAATAGCAGTAATACTTCCTCAATATACTCATGTGTGTCTCTTCTTCTTGCTCTTCAGATCCTCACCGCTCAGTTCAGGCAGATGGACGAGGAGCTGGGCGAGTCGAGCAGGAAGAGGGAGGAGGAGCGCCGGCGGTGGAACCTGGAGCTCAGCGGAGCGCAGGAGGAGCTGGGAGCCCTCAGATCCAACATGGAGGCCTGGGCCATAGAGAAGGTGGAGCTGGAAGCCCTCAGATCCAACATGGAGGCCTGGGCCATAGAGAAAGTGGAGCTGGAAGCCCTCAGATCCAACATGGAGGCCTGGGCCATGGAGAAAGTGGAACTGGAAACCCTCAGATCCAACATGGCTGAGTTTGAAGCCCTCCGATCCAATATGGCAGCCTGGGAGATGGAAAAGGTGGAGCTGGACGCCCTTAGATCCAACATGGCTGAACTTGAGGCCCTCAGATCCAACATGGCTGAGCTTGAAGCCCTCAGATCCAACATGGAGGCCTGGGCTATTGAGAAGGTGGAGCTGGAAACCCTCAGATCCAACATGGCTGAGCTTGAAGCCCTCAGATCCAACATGGCTGAGCTTGAAGTCCTCAGATCCAACATGGCAGCCTGGGAGGGAGATAAGGCAGAGGTGTCCAGGCTGGAGTCAGAGCTGGCCTCCTTGAGGGAGGCAGAGTACTGGGCTCTCAGCGCCAGCCAGGAGGCTCTGGAGGAGCAGAAGAAGGAGGTGGCCAGGCTGGAGTCAAAGCTGGCTGGGGTGAGGGAGGCAGAGCTCACAGCAGAGAGCCGCCAAGCAGAGATGGAGGGGGAGCCAATCGCACAGCAGGAGGAACTGGAGAGTGGAGCGGAGCGGACAGCGGTGGAGACGGAGAGGCTGGAGGAACTGAGAGTGGTGGAAGAGGAGAGCCGGAGGAAGGGCGAGCTGTTGGCGGAGCTGTGGCGGGGCCTGTGCTCCCTGGCTCCAGAAGAGGGGCCTGAGGTGGAGGAGGACGGCTACACACCCAGGGATCCGTCCCTGGTCTTGGGCAGGCTGGAGGCCCTCGGGGCCCAGATAAGCATGCTGAAGGAGGAGTGGAGTAGGAGCGAGGAGACCTGCCAGCAGCTCACCCACACGGTGGAGTTCCTGCAGGGTAAGGAACAGATCTCGTTTGACACTATATGGGCTTTTGTTTAGTCTGTGGCTGTGGCTTCTACTGCACTCCCGATACGGCGATACCGCACAACCACACTACTGCACTCACTACTGCACACACTGGATGGATGGACAGATGGACGGACAGTTCCATACTTCATAATAAGGTCCTTGTTTGTTTAATATTTTGATATGTAATGAATCCTGTGGGTTTCAGAGCAACTGGATGCAAAAATATCGTGGCAGGAGGAAGGCACTGTTAAGAAAACTCTTTCAGGACAACTGGAGGAGACTGGACTGGTATGTTGGAACCACAACCCCCTAATGTGGAACAAATGAGACGCCAGGGATAAAATTTATACTGCACTCATATTGCAGTTTTTACAGTGAATGGCATATCTGGACACTAAGTGAAGAGGCCAAAACCATTGAGTGTTTGTCAGGGCCGGATTAACAATTTTCTGTGCCCTGGGCAACAAGGCTCAAGGCCCCCCCCCGGCTGCCGCCAAACAATCGTAAAGTCGCTATCATCAGAACTTGGTGGCTTGATGAGTACTTATTGAATGTTTCAATTGTCTTGACAGCAAACAGCTAGGTAGGCCTTAACTTAAAACCATAGAACATTTTAAAAATGCAAAAATGTGAAATTATCACCAGCCATGAAGCAGGCAATTAGTGTGTTTTTAGTAAAAATAAACCATTGGCTACACTGTTGCATGTAATTTCAAAGTCAAGATCATGTTTATTGTATCACAATTCAACATTTGATGTTGATTACTTCACTACTATATATCCTTATTATTTTATTTAAACAAATGGACCTTACAACTGGCCTCCCTTAAAGACTGAACTCATGACTACACAAACAATTATGAGGCCTAATGACCTATCTTTACTTTTAAAACTTCTCTCATTAACACACACTTATTATTTCCAGTAACCATTCCAACCAATAACCAATTCCAGCAGTAACAATTAACACACTAGAATTCATACACACATATTATATCAATTCATATACATATATATATATTATATCAATTCATATACATATACATTATATCAATTCATATACACATATATATCATATCAATTCATATACACATATTATCCTAATTATTTACTCACATTAAAACACATATTACTACTAACTCAAACAAGTAATGCCTCACAACTGTCCATTTTTCAACACTGAACTCATGAAGAAACAAACAAATAAATGATTAGGCCTAATGACCTATCTTAGCTTTTAAAACTTCTCACATCAACACATACAGTTAATTATGTTCTCCATAGAAGATTACTCAGTGGCCTTCCTTCTAGACTTCAAATATGCAAACTGGTGCACAATATCTTCAAAATCAATTCCCTCAACAACTTCATTTTCTATGGACAGTAAAGAAAGGGCAGAAAGTCTTGCCTGTGTCATAGTGGTTCTTAATGCATTTTTAACTCGTTTTAAAACAGAAAACGACCTCTCACCCTCACAATTTGAGACGGGCAGAGTTAAAAACATTTTAAGTGCAACATATATATTTGGGAATGTTGTTTTAAGGCCATTTGTTTCAAGAATCTGCAATATTTTAACAGGGGAAGTCTCACTCGGCACAAAGTGTGTGAACTGCATGAGCTCGTCTGCTAAGGACGCATCTAGGTCTGTAGGATATGTGGATGTCAGCCTAGCAGCTCGGTCGCGCACATCACGCTCAACACAGTCCCTGTCAAATAAGACGCCAAAGAGCTCACACACATCTGTGTAGGCACCGATCCGTTTGGTTAGGCAAGCAGTGAGTTTGTCAATTATCACATAATATGTGTCCACTTTGAATTTTAGACTGCCATTACTAAAGACGACCTCCTCATCGTTGTCACTCTCGTCAGCAAATCTCTTCCTTTTTCGCCTACGTGAAATGTCATATTGATAATCCTGTGTAGCACTGACAGATCGTGCTGATTCTTCCAGCTCTGCAAACTCGTCTCGTAACTTGACAACATAGCAGAGCAGTGACTGTAAAAGCCGCACAGCAGTTGCTAAATCTAGGTCTCTCGTTTGGATTTTGTCACTGGTTGCTTTAAATCTGCCTAGTATTCTGTCCCACACCATGGTCATCAGAACACTTTCAAGTGTATCAAGCTTCGCAACCAGCGCAGAAGCTTCCCGTTTGCATCGCTCTTTTTCAACACTGTCAGATGATATTTTGGCCAATGAATCTCGAATTGCCCTGTAATTTCGGCAAAGAGCTTTCGTAGAGTCTGCTCTACAGCTCCACCTCGTACCGCAGAGGGATTTTAAAGTATGGCTAATGCTAAAGTCGTTTTTAAAAACTGTATTCCAGCGATGAGTTGAAGCACTGCAAAATGCATAAAGAGACTGTAGAAGGTCAAAAAAAGAGATGACATCTGCACTACAGTCTTCAATGGTATTAACACCAACAAGGTTTAATGAGTGGGCGGCACACGGTGTATAGTGGATTAGTGGGTTAACTTTTTTTAAGTGAGCTTGGAGTCCATTATACTTGCCTGACATGTTGCTAGCATTATCATAACTTTGACCACGACAGTTCGCCATGTCCAGGCCAAGGTTTCGCACCATGCTAATTACAGTCTCCGCTAAACTAAGGCCTGTGTGGCTGTGGATGGGCTCAAATCCAATGAACCTTTCCACTACTTTCCCACTTGCGTTAACGAATCGGAAAACAAAGGTCAGCTGATCCACATGCGAAAGATCTGGGGTGGAATCGACGATAACAGAGAAATATTTCGCCTGCTTTATTTCATCTGCAATGACTTGCTTTGCTTTGTCACCCATTAACGCAATAAATTCATCACACACAGTGGAAGAAATATATGATGGCTTACCTTTCCCCTTGTTGCCATGTTTTTCAAGGTGTTCTTTTAAAAATGGGTCGAAATGTGCAATGACTTCCAATGTCCCAAGATAATTCCCATTATGCACTGAGCCCAACAGTTCGTTGTCGCCTCTGAATGCTAACCCCCTAGCTGCCAAAAACTTGATGACAGTAACCACACGCCTGAGTACCTCGGTCCAGTACCGATGTTCTGCCTCACATTGTCGGACAAGTGCAGCATCCACTCGGCAACCGACTTGGGATCTCTGTATTAGAGACAACATATTCCGTCTGTGTTCAAAACTTCTTTCATGGTCCCCGATCCTCTCAGAGTGTTTCCAATCGCTAAATCCACTGATGAAGGCGTGTTTTTGGGTTTGGGGTGACAGGAGTTTGCAGGCATGACAATAGACAGAGCCAGTAGATGGCGAATAAAGTAGCCATTCCCTCGGGACGTCTTCATTGTTCTGGAGACGGCAATTAAATAAGTCATTCGTGAGAGAGCGGGTTCGACACCCAAGCCCAGACTCCCTCACTGATGCTGGGTACCTGCTTGCCCGGTTGTGGAAGGCAGCGGGTCCTCTGTGGATGGCTTCCTCCCTCAGCGTCTCTGTCAGGGGTCCCCAAAGTGCCGGATCTGACGGTAGTGTGAAGGTGGTGCAGGGGCTGGAGCTACCTGCTGTCTCAGCTCCTTCAGTTGGACTTTCATCATGTTTGTTGTGATGTGGAGGCTGTTCATCCTCTTGTTCTTTGCTCAGCTGGCTGTCGTCCCATTGCTCGGTGCTAGCTTCCACACTGGTGGGAGCCTGACGGCTAGGGCTAGCACCACTAACGTTAACGGTAGGCGTTTCCACAGCCACCACAGGTGAAAGAGGGATTTTATCGTTTTCATCGCCTTTTCTCACAGGGCACTGATTTGGAGAGAAAAATTTGGCTATCTTTGTTACGTGTTTCAAATTGTCGGCTAACTTCAATTCTTTTTTTCGTTTCAATTTTCTTTTAGCACTCCCGCTCAACTGCTTCTCCATCTTGCTACACTGCTTCTCCCCATACAACGCTCATCTCCAGCCTCAGCGGCATTTGTGCAGGCAGACTAGACTACACAAACAATGTTTTCAGACTACACAAACACTGTTTTTGCCGCTTCTAGAATACACAAACACAGTTTTTTTTATATTTTGATCGAACGAGTTGCAATAAAGTGCTCACATCAAGGAAAGTAAGGACTGCGTTCATAACGTGATATTTG
>JAOPJL010000078.1:10101282-10113699 GCA_027123545.1 Trisopterus esmarkii | reverse complement strand
CCCCCCCCCCCCCCCCCCCCCCCCCCCCCCCCCCCCCCCCCCCCGCGGGGGCGGGGGCCCCCCCCCGGGGGGGGCGGGCCTAGGGTTTCCGCCAGGTGGGCGGGGCCACAGGTGCGTGCGGGCGGAGGTCCAGGTAGCGGTCCACGCCGGCCGGGTCCGGACGCCTCCGGTCCTCAGACTCCTCCCCCGTCAGAGACAGCGAGGGGGACTTCCTGTCAGACAGGAAGTGGTTGGGGGGGTTTTAAATTCAGGCATAATAATGTGAATAACGTACCTGTGGGGAGGACTCCTGCTCCTCCTGCTCCTCCTGGTCCTCCTGCTCCTCCTGGTCCTCCTGGTCCTCCTGCTGTCAGCCTGGGAGCAGGAGGACTCCTGGTCCTCCTGCTCCTCCTGCTCCCAGCCTGGGAGCAGGGAGGACTCCTCAGCCAAGGGGAGGAGCCACGGGGGAGGAGCCAAGGGGGAGGAGCCACGGGGGAGGAGCCAAGGGGAGGAGCCAAGGGGGAGGAGCCACGGGGGAGGAGCCAAGGGGGAGGAGCCACGGGGGAGGAGCCAAGGGGAGGAGCCACGGGGGAGGAGCCACGGGGGAGGAGCCACGGGGGAGGAGCCACGGGGGAGGAGCCACGGTTCGTGGAGATCGATTTGGAACGACGCTGACATCTGAAAATGTCGGCACTCAGTGAGAGAGGAGAGAGGAGAGAGGAGAGAGGAGAGAGGAGAGAGGAGAGAGAGGAGAGAGGAGAGAGGAGAGAGGAGAGAGGAGAGAGAGGAGAGAGGAGAGAGGAGAGAGGAGAGAGGAGGGAGGAGAGACGAGAGAGGAGAGAGGAGAGAGGAGAGAGAGGAGAGAAGAGAGAGGAGGGAGGAGAGAGGAGAGAGGAGAGAGGAGAGAGGAGACAGACGGGGTACTGGTCATGGTACAGGTGGAATACCAACAGGGTAAAGGCAAGTCTCCCATAAGAAGAGGATAAAGTCAAAAGGCGTGAAACAGTAGAACAGAAACACAATGGAATCTAATAACATAATATTGATGAACGTATGAGGCCTATACAGCTAGAGGTGTTCTTTCAGTCTTTCAGTTTTTAATTGTGTGCTTCAGCGTACATAAGCAGCTTTCCTACAGATTTAAGAAACCGAGATCCCAACGACAAGAATCTACATCCACGTCCACCTAACTCATTCAATAATATTCCTAATTTGAGTCGAGGTTCATAAAGGATTCAATTGTATTCCGACAGCAGGATAACAATATGATCTTTGATAGCAGTAAGCCCCCAGCAGCACATGACCTGTGAACATCTGGCCGGAGTCCAACTGGCCCGTTTCCTCACGGCCAGCGGAGGAGACGCGTTTAGGCACAATGGTGTCAAACTTTGGGAATAAAGTCCAGACCAACTGAACAACTGGCGACACCCACCGATACAAGGCCGGATTAACCATTAGGGCAACTGGGCACCTGCCCAGGGCCCGTGACATCAAAGAGAGACTCTCTGGTCGTCAGGCGCGCGGCGCGCCCGTGTTCTCCCGCTATATTTTGATCGAACGAGTTGCAATAAAGTGCTCACATCAAGGAAAGTAAGGACTGCGTTCATAACGTGATATTTGTCAACAACGTTGTCAAGGGCCCCTTTGATGTCACGGGCCCTGGGCAAGTGCCCAGTTGCCCTAATGGTTAATCCGGCCTTGGTGTTTGTTGCCTGTCCATACATGAAGACGATGCAAACTTTTCTTTTTACATTTATATTTTATATCCACTACTGATGCCTTGGCTTAGATCTCTTTATCTTCAGCTGCTGATTATATTCCTCTGGTTGTATTTCAGTCTTGGACATGGTTAATATTCCATATCTAATTAGAACAGGATATGTTAATGAGGTCATTGGTAGACCTAGCTGATCGTTACTCAGGAGATGTGATCGTAACACAAAAATTACTTTCACTTTGTTAACGCAATGAAACACAATCTTTATAAACCGTAGTGCGATGGTCTGCTTTGTAAGCTGAAATACCAGGGTATTACTGAATGGTAAAACAAGGTGTGTGTCTTTCTTAGACGTCTGCCGAATCACCGGCCCAACCCGCCACTGAATCATCAGGGCTTGACCTATCCGGGTCTGAGAAAGGTAATCACAGGTTTCTTCTTTGTAACGGGTGGAATAAGGAGATGATTAAATATATTCATACTCTGAGCTTAATAACCACCATTTGATAACCTCTTAACCAGGCTTTTCAATACTGACTTTAACACTACTAAGAGAGAATTTAGAGTTGTTTGGTCAATGCCCGGTTCAGAACACATGTTCTGAACCGGGCATTGACCAATGCATGTTCTAAACTGGCGCTGCTCTAGTACATTAACACAAAATTACATGTATTGTATTTCTGCTGTAAAGCAGAAAATAATATATTTTCGTCGCGTTTTGTTTTCCCTCCAGCCCACATTGTGTCTCTCGAGCAGCAGTTACTGGAGAAGGACAGCCAGCTCGCCGCGCTGAGGGAATCCCTCACTCTCACTCAGGACCAAACGTCCGGCGTTGCAGCAGCCGAGCCACTGGACCAGATCACAGAGCAGGAAGGCCAGACCCCCGCGACACCCTCTGACCGGGTGCCGGCCGACCCTGCCCACCTGGGCGAGTCTCCAGAGGAAGACACCACCCTGGTGGCTGAAGACACCTCCGTCCTGTCCGCCGATAATGGCAGCAGCCCAGAGCTCCTCCAGCCGCAGTCGGACTCCCCCGGGGGGTCCAAGGGGGCATCCTCGGACGAGATGGTCACCAGCACGGACTCTGAGGTCGCCCATAGCAGCTGGACGTTGCTGGATGCCGTCAACCAGGATGGGAGCCAGGAGTGGCCGTCAGTCCTGCAGGACGTTGGCCAGCTACAGATGCAGTCCTGGGAGGAGACCAGTGTGGCGCAGGAGACCACCACGGTACGGACGGAGGGCTCCTCCATCGTCATCCGTGAGACGGTGGAGGTCCAGCTCTCTCAGCAGGGGGGGCCCCCCGGGCACCCTGCCGGCCAGGTCTTTGCCCAGGCCCTCGCTGAGGAGCTCCAAAAAAGGTACAGCGAGCTCCTTGCTGAGCTCCAGGCACTCAGAGAGACCTCCAAGGTGTCCCAGGAGAGGATCTTGAGCTTGGAGGAAGAGAAGAACGAGTTGTTATCTGCTAAGGAAGAGGCCGAGTCTCAGGTCAGACACTTTGACGAGGAGCTACATTCTGCCAGAGAGGAACTCGATAAACTCACCCATCAAGGTCCACCAGAGAAAGACAACGTGGAGATGAGCCTCTTGGAGGAACAGATCATCGTTTGGAAAGCTGAGAGCGAAGCCAAGGAGCATAAGATTCAAGACCTTCAGAGTGATCTTGAAAGAGCACAACAGGCCCTCTGTGAGCAGGAGGTTCAGGCCAGCCTGCTCTGCACTCAGTTGGAGGACCGAGAGCTTCTGTCATCTGAGCTGGAACGCAAGCTTCAAGGCCTGGAGAGCAGCCTGCTGGAGAACTCCCAGTGCGCCGACGTAAACAACGCGTCGTTGGTAGAGAAGGACTCTGAGATCCACACACTGCAGCTCAGATTAACGGAGAAAGAGCAAGAGATGTCAGAGCTGTGTGACGGCATGTCTGTCAAACTTCTCCAGGCTGGAGAGGAAAAGTTTGCGATCAGTAGTGAAGTCAAACATCTGAAAGAGCAGATATCTGAGTTGGAGAAAGTCAGAGAAAAGGAAAACAAAACAAACACTGAAAGCTCAGTGACTGAAGATGAAATTGGTATTTTACGAAAAGACAAACAGGCACTGGAAACGCAACTAGGAAACATGAAGAAGAAACTTCAAGTAGCGCTGCTGCAGCGGAAGGAACTGATGAGGAAGGTGGCAGACTTTGAAGGAGATGCCAAAAAACTAAAGGAGGGGAAAACGGATGAGAGCACAAATGTGGAGCCTTCTGGAAGTTTACCAACAGTGGACCAATACACCAGTCAAGAGATCCAGGCATTGGAAGCCATGCTCAATACAGTCCAGCAATCCTTGAAGTCTAAAGAACAAGAAGTTGAGTTCCTGGAGCAGAGGATCAGCCAACAGGATCAGCTTCTATCTGAAACCCTCAATGCAAGACGGAGCGAGGAAGCTCCACAGCCCCCTCAGGCCGACAAGCCTCCTGAAGCCACTGAGCTCCAGTCCCAACTCACCTCACTTCAATCGGAGTGTGAAGTGCTACACAAGAAACTCCTGGACGCCCAGGAGTCTCGGAAGGAGACGATACGCAAGGCTAAAGAAAAGGACAGGCACCATCGGGAGCAGCTGAAGCAGCAGAAGGAAGAGTACAACGACCTCATGGGGCGCTTCGAGGGTCAGAGTGGGGAGCAACAGGACCTTCTGACCAAACTAAGAGATCTGGAGAAGGTGGTGGCACTGAACAATGTGGCCGCTGAGACTGAGGCGCTGCCCTGTCAGGCCCCACCGGCGGCTGAAAAAACACAGAAATCCGAAGCAGGTGGTTGGGTCCAAGAGGACTGGGTGGATTTTGCAGCTCCTGAGGGTGATTCAGTAGCACAGCACCAGGAGAAGTCCCTTTGTCAAGATGAAGGTACGGCTTCCTCTTCAGAAACCGAGATGTCGCTGGAAAAGCTCAGGGAAGAGTGTCAGGTATCACAGACGGCCCGTACCGAGTTGGAGGAGAAACTACAGCTCACCAGGACTGCCCTGTCACAAAAGGAGACTGAACTTGAGGACCTGGGCAAAGAGTTAGAAGGCTACAAAGAAAGGGAAAAGCAAGCAGATGTTCTCTCTGCCGAAATAGAAACACTAAGAGAGAAGTTCACCCAAGCGGAATCCTATGCCGAAACTATTAAATCAGAAATGGAGGACACAGTGAAAGTTGCCTGTGAGTCATCTGTTAAAAACCTGCAGGCAGAAGTGGAGGAGTTCAAGTTGTTCCTCGACAACAAGAATCAAGAAATCCAGGAATTGAGCCAACAGCTGGGTGAGCAGAACGCACTGCTACGGATCATACAGACCACAGTGTCCCAGAAGGACCAGCTCATCCTTTCTTTACAGGAAGACCTCAAGGCTGAACAGGAGAAATCCCTGCGGCTTGAAAGTGAGGTCCCACTGAAGCAGGAGGAAGAGAAGGACAGCGAGGCCAAAGTCCAGAAACTCCAGCGCAAGCTCCAGGCTGCTCTTATCTCCCGCAAGGATGTCCTCAAAGAAAACAAGACCCTGAAAGAGGAGCTGGACAGTAATAAAAAGGTCATCACCAGGATGACGAAGAACACGGAGGCAAGGGAGACTGAGCTGGAGAAGCTACGAGCAGAGAGGGTGAAGTTAATAGAGGAGGTCGACCGTACCTTGGTGGAGAACCAGAGTCTTGGGTCTTCCTGTGAGAGCCTCAAGCTGGCTATGGAAGGCATACTGTCAGAGAAGGATGCTTGTCAGAGGGAAGTGAAGTTTGCTAAAGAAGAGGCTGCTAGGACATGCAGAGATTTGCAGGACAAGATTCAGAGCATGAAGGACGAGTATGAGACTCTGCTGAAGTCCTATGAGAACGTCAGCGATGAGGCCGAGCGTGTGAGGCGGGTGCTTGAGGCTGCCAGGCAGGAGAGGCAGGAGCTGGCCTCCAAGATCAGGACGCATGAGGTTGCCAGACAGGAAGCCGAGAAGCAGGTTGAAGCGGCTCACAAAGAAGTAGATCTGATCAAAGACAAGATGAGAAAGTTTGCCAAAACAAAGCAGCACAAAATCCTCGATCTGGAGGAGGAGAATGAGAGGCTCCGGGACATAGAAGAGAAGAAGGGAGGGAGGAGAGATGATGATAAAGTGAAGGTCGAGTTGGAAAGACTTCGAGAAGAACAAGAAGCTTTGAAAGTGAAGTTTGAGGCAACGGTAGAAGAAAGGGACTCTTTGGTAAGGCAGGTTGCAGACCTAACAGAACAGCTGGCCCAGCACGCAGAGAAAGACCAGGGTCAGACCGCCTCCTCGTTGAACTCTGGAGATCTGGTGGAGGAGTCTATTGTACCCCAACATTCTGAAACACTCACGGCTCAAGCTAATATTGAAGGAGCTGTTGGTAGTCAACCTCAACAAAAATATGAACTTGAGGCCAAATGTGAAACCCCGGATGAAGGGACAGCGATGGAAACTAAAGCAGAGTCCGAGCCGACTGAGCAGACAATACTGACGGAATCTACCAACATTAACCAGGCTTTACTTGAGGATAAAATTAGCGAATTGGAGGCACTTCTTGCAACCGAGAGGGAACAGAGACAGGAGTTAGAGGCCACCTTGGCCTCTTTAGAGCAGCAACTTGAGGGGCTCAGAGATAAGGACCAGAGTCTCACCGCCTCTCTACAGCAAAGTCTCCAAGAGGTCCAGGAAAAAGAAAAGACTATTGTTGAGGAGAATGTCAGAAAAGACACTCAGCTCAAAGAGCTGCGCAGGAGTCTCGAGGCTGAGAAAGACGACCTGGAAGAGCGTCTGATGAACCAGCTGGCCAGGCTCAACGGCAGCATTGCCGGCTACCAGCAGGAGGTGGGCGACGCCCGAGAGCGGCTGGCGGACCTCCAGCGGGAGGTGGAGAGGCTGGAGAGGGAGCGGGCAGAGCTGGAGGCCCAGGCCCAGAGCGAGACAGACCGCGCCGCCCGGCTGGAGGAGGATAAGAGGCAAGCCCACAGGGAACGAGCCGAGGCCGAAGCCGAGTCGGGCAAGCAGAGGGAGCTGGAGCAGCAGCTGCGGTCTGCCAAGAGGGTCCGAGAGGGCAGCCAGAACCGGACCCGCCAGCTGGAGGAGTTGCTGAGGGAGAAGCAGCTTGAGATGCGACAGCTGCAGAACGACAGCATCAAGTACCAGGAGAGGATCAGCGAGCTGGGCCGGGACAACAAGGCCCTGCAGCTGGGCCGCCAGGAGCTCCAGAAACAGCTAGACCAGGCCCATCTGGAATACTCCAACACCCTGGAGCAGTTGAAGAGCAATGAGGCAGAGCTGGTTCAGTGTAAATCCCAGCTGGACCAGGCCCAGAAGGGCGCAGCAAAGGCCTTGGCTGAGAAAGAGGCCTCTGAGCGTGCGACCCTGCAAAGGGAGGATCTGATCAAGTCAGAGGCAGAGCACACCCTGGATGCCGTGAGGTACCGGCTCGGTGCAGAGCTGAAGGAGATCGAGCTGAGGCTGGAGGAGGCCTACAGAGACCGAGACAAGGAGGAAGAGGCTACACTGGAGGCCAGGGAGGTCGCAGCAGGAGCAGAGAGGCAGGCTCAGGAGATGCAGGCCCGCCTTGACGAGTCTCTGGCCAGGCTGGCGGCGTTCTCGCGCTGCATGTCCTCGCTGCAGGACGACAGGGACCGCGTGCTGGATGAGGTGCGGCAGTGGGAGACACGCTTCAGCGACACCCTCCAGGGTAAGGAGTCCGAGGTGCGGCAGGGGGAGGCCCGGGCCAAAGACCTCTCTGAACAGCTCCAGAAAGAAACCTCCCTGAGAGAGGAGCTACAGGCGTCTGTGAAGAGGTAAGATTTGTTTGGAGTTAATTGCTTTGACCCCGTTAGTTATTGGTGTAATGCTACTCAAAAGAGTGAAGTGGTTTTATGCACGCTGACGTTAGTCCACGTGGCTGTGCCTCCTTCTCCAGGCTAGAGCAAACCAACACAGAGCAGCAGATGAGACTGGAGGAAGAGGACAAGAAGATGCAAGAGGTCCAGACCTCCCTGGAGCTGGAGCGGGAGAGACTCCAGGAGGCCAGCGCTCAGCTGCAGAGCATCCAGTCAGAGGCCCGCGCACTAGGCAGCGAGGTGGAGGGGCTCCGCCACGGCAAGCAGGCCCTGGAGGAGGCAGTGGAGAGGCTTCAGGGAGAGGTGGAGCGGGCCCGGGCGGCGCTGGCGGAGAGGGAGGCGGAGGAGAGCCGACTCTGCCTCCACGTGGAGCAGCTGGAGACGGACCTGCGCTCCTCCAAGGCGCTGCTGGAGAGTCTGCAGACGGAGCTGAGTGAGAAGGAGCGGCGGGAGATGGAACTGCTGGGAGAGCGGGAACAGGCCGTAGCTCAGGTGGGGGATGGTTTGGTGTTCCTTCTGCTTTGGACTATTTAGTAATTTAGCCCCGTTTAAGGAGCAGGAATGGGCTAGGGCATCTTGGGTTTTAACATTTGACATTTGGGGTTCTGACCCAGGACTTATGGCAGGAAATCAAACACCCCAACAACTAGGCTGTGTCCCTTGTTTTGCTTTCCTTTTCCTGTTAGCGTTATTTTACTTTTGCAATGCCGTGACCTATGATAGGTTTTTGACTGATCGATGTAGAGTGTCCTTTAGCAACTAGACAAGCATGCAATATAAACCAAAGGAAGCTCAGACATATACTTACACATATACACAAAGCCTCACACGTCTCCTGCCGTTGGGCTGCAGGCGGCGGAGGAGGCCCGGGCGGAGGCAGAAGGCCGGGCCGAGGAGGCGGAGGCGGCACTGGAGCAGAGGAGGGCGGAGGCCCGGGTTCTGGAGGAGAGGCTGGGGAAGACGGAGGAGGAGAGCAGCCTCAGTAAGGCCAGGCTGGACTCCTTTATGAAGGCCATGGGGTCCCTGCAGGATGACCGGGACCTGACCCTGCTCTCCTACAAGCAGCTGGAGGAGAAGCATCTGCAGGTACGTTGGCGGTTTCGTCCTCCGCCGTGTTAGGATCTTCTAGTCTAGGGGATAGAGGAGGAAACATGCATAGGAACGGAACAGCTGGTGTTCCTCAGTCCCACACACGAGTTCAGCCCTGATGTGTTTGACCGTCTTTAATGTCGACACACTGCATCATGTGTCCGAGCGGCTGTTGTCATGACACCCAGAGCAGGTCTCCCACCGCTGACTGCTGACCGCCTCTGCCAACAAATCACAAGATGACAACGTGCGCGTCCGTTCATGTCTGCATCTGCATTCAATTGGCAGAACGTATAGGAGCCCACTAGCCTAGTATAACCCATGGCCTCTGTGATTCTGCACGGTATTCACATGATCATTCAACCTCAAACGATGAGGTTCCTGTTGATAGAGACGGGCAAACGTTGGTCAAAACATTGTGTGTGAATAATGCTTAACATTCGGTCAGTCGTTTTTCTGGGTCTTCCAGGTCTACATCTCGGCCTTCCGCCCCCCCCCACACTGAGCATAACTGTCTTCCCAGGTGATGATGGAGAAGGACGGGCTGATCCAGGAGGCGGCCGGGGAGAACAACGGGCTAAAGGAGGAGCTGCGCGGCCTGCTGGGCCAGCGGGACGACCTGCACGCCGAGCGGGCCAAGCTGGCCTCGCAGCTCCACAACTACCGCGAGGAGCTGAACCAGGTGCTCACCCTGAAGGAGTCCCAGCACCGCCAGGCGCAGGCGGCCCAGCGCGAGCGCATCGCCGCCCTGGAGCAGCAGGTCCGTGGCCTGGGCGAGGGGCGAGGCGAGGTGGCCGTGGAGAAGGAGACGCTCGCCCGGTCCGCTGACCCGGAGGGTCCAGGGGCGGGGCATGACGCCCCGGGGGCGGAGGTGGAGAAGCTGAGGGAGCAGCTGCAGGCGGCCAGGCGGCAGGCGGAGGCGCTGGAGGAGGCCCTGCAGGAGGAGACGCGGGGCAAGGAGGCGCGGGGCAAGGAGCTGGAGGAGCTCCGCTGGGGCGACGGTGTGATGCGCACCGAGTCGGAGAACGCCCAGGAGCGCGTGGCGGAGCTGGCCCGCGACCTGCTGATGGTGGAGCAGAGGCTGCTGGAGGAGAAGGAGGCCTCCACCCGGCTGCGGGCGGAGAACAAGGCCTTCGGGAAAGCCATGGCCTCGCTGCAGGACAGCAGGGAGCAGTCGGAGGCCCGGGCCCACGAGCTGGGGCTGCGGCTGGAGGAGGTGCAGCGGGCGGGGCCCGGCCAGTCCCCACCCAACAGCCCTCATGGGGGTGGAGGAGGGTCCGCCACCGGAGAGGTGTGGAGCCTGAAGAACGCCCTGCAGGCCCTGCAGAACGACCGGGAGCGGCTGGTGGGTTCCTGACCTTTGGACCACCACAGATGAATGCTAGATCAGCCTATTCTGTATACATTTTGGAATGGCTTGTCATGGTGAACAACCTTGTGGTGTATGATGTCCTCTAACCCCACTTTGTGGTCTAACCCCACCTCGTGGTCCTCTAACCCCACCTTGGTGTCTTCCTCCTCCCCCTTGTGGTCTTCCTCCTCCACCTTGTGGTATTCCTCTAACCCCACCTCGTGGTTCTCTGGCCCCACCTTGTGGTCTTCCTCCTCCACCTTGTGGTCTAACCCCACCTTTTGGTCCTCTAACCCCACCTTGTGGTCTAACCCCACCTTGTGGTCCTCTAACCCCACCTTGTGGTCTAACCCCACCTTGTGGTCCTCTTACCCCACCTTGTGGTCCTCTAACCCCATCTTGTGGTCCTCTAACCCCATCTTGTGGTCTCCCCAGCTGGAGCAAATGCAGCAGCAGCGGGTGGAGCTGCAGCGGCTGCAGGCGGAGCGTGTGCGGCTGGGAGCGGGGGAGCTGATCAAGGTGAGCCAGGAGCTGACGGAGGAGAGGACCCGGGCAGAGGACCTGATGGGAGCCATCGGGCAGCTGGAGGAAACCGTGGAGACCGGGAGGCAGGAAGTGGAGATGCTGCGGTAGGAATCATCATGGCGCCCATCTTTATAGATCGCATCATAGGGACGCTTTTTTTAAAAAGAATAACAAGCCATCATACTCTTATTTCAATATATAGAAAATTATTAATGTCAATTTGTCTTCTTTCAAGACTCTAATCCCACGCCCCCCTGCAGCACCCCCACCAACCACAGGAAGCAAAAACACCACCCAGGAGATTACACACCCCCACACCCCTAGAAGGGTCCCATGTTGGTCTCTCGGAGTGTGTGTGTGTGTGAGCCTCTCCTCCTCTCTCCCCCCCCCCCCCCCCCAGGGTGGAGCGCGCCGACTGGCTGTCCCAGCTGGAGCAGCGGGAGCAGCAGACCATGGCCGCGCTGTCCCACCGCGACCAGCAGCTCAGCCACATGGGGGCGCTGTTGGAGGAGGCCCGCCTCTCCTCCAAGCCCCGCCCCACCCCCCAGGAGGGGTACCAGACCCAGGTACGGACTGATTTGGTGTGTATAAGGGTGGTTGGTCATCTATCATATGGTGCTCAACGTGTGACGTTCTGAGGCTGTGATTGGTGTCACAGGGGACCCAGGAGACGGACAGTGCACCCGGAGCCCCCCAGGAGCGGACCGCCCCCCCCACGACCCACGTCAGCCTGGAGGAGGTCAAGGAGCTCCGCAGGAGGTACCCCCCTCCCATGCCTTTCCTCACTTTAGGTTCAGGGGTTAGCGTCCCGGTCCGTCTCAACCTGTAGAGCAAGGCATTAACACAGACGGGGTAAGGGGTTCGATTCTCACTGGGGCCACCCATGCGAATGTATGCACTAGGTCAGAAGTTTGATATAAGGGAGCCCACCAAATATATTACAACAAAATATCATTATAATATATATTGGTGTCTGTGTGTCTGTCCGTGTGTGTGTGTGTTTCTGTGTCTGTCCGTGTGTCTGTGCTCAGGCTGGACGAGGAGTCTGAGCAGAGGGCCGCAGTGGAAGAGCAGCTCCTCCTAGCCCGGGGCCAACTCCAACGGTGACTACCCCTCCCAGAGTGCACCACACCTCCCAGAGTGCACCACACCTCCTAGAGTGCACTTCACCTCCCAGAGTGTACTACAGACCGTTATCTGATGGCTGGCCCTTATGGATCTAACAAAATGAATTCGATTCTGTCGACCATTCGGTGAGAGCCAGAATCTGAGAGGTCTGTGTTTCCCTGTCCCCAGCAACGAGCAGGGGGAGTGGCTGTCTGCACGCGACGCCCACTCAGACACAGCAGTGCTCATCGAGACCCCTGGGGGCACCGTTCGACAGGTGAGATCACCTGCTGATTAGAGAACCACACTCTGAACAGTCTTCTGAGCAAGACGAGAACCTGCAGCTTAACACGGATCACTTACCATCAACCATCACTCCCTCATGTTGTTCACTCCCTGATGTGTTCATCACTCCCTCATGCGTTCACTCCCTCATGCGTTCACTCCCTCATGCGTTCACTCCCTCCTGTGTTTGCCTCCTCCAGACGCGGAGGGGCGGGGCCTCCCTGAAGCGGATGCTCCGGGCGGCGCTGTGCTCCCGCCAGCGGACCCCCCTGCTGCTCTCCCTCTACCTGCTGGGCGTGCACGTGATGCTGCTGCTCTGCCTGGGGGGCTTCCTCTGAGGACCACATGCACAACTCCTGGAGGAGGGGGAGGAGGAGGGATGGAGAGAGAGTGGGAGAGTGGAAGAGGGATGGAGAGAGGGGGAGAGGATCAGAGTGGGAGAGGAGGGGAGAGAGAGGGGAAGGGGGATGGAGAGAGGGTGAGAGAGGGGGAGAGGAGATGAGAGGACGAGTGATGTAGAGAGAGGGGGAGAGGAC
>JAOPJL010000078.1:10074494-10091027 GCA_027123545.1 Trisopterus esmarkii | reverse complement strand
ACACACACACACACACACACACACACACACACACACACACACACACACACACACACACACACACACACACACTGTAGCTCACCATCCACCTCTCCGTCCACTTTCTTCTCCGTGAGTTTGGCGGCTGGCACAACGGTGGCGATCTCCTGGATGCCGTCCATCACGTCGTCCATAGCGACCTTCCCGTCCGACGCCAGGGCCTTCTTTAACCGGGCCAGCTCTTTGGGCTCGTTCTTCTTCCTCTTCTCCGCCCGCATCTTCCTCTTCCATTTGCTCCTCAGACTCTTCGCCATCTTCCTTAGCGCGTCTGAAACAACAAGAGGGTCAACGTGTGGTCAGAAGGAGATACGTGTCGGTCAACGTGATAAACCTTCACATTTAGCATGTCAAATGTGGTTTCACTGATCCATGATCGGTTGATTATCAACCTACTTTAATATAACAGACATGTCGATCAGACACCAGAACAGCCCGTTAGCCGTCGCGGGCTAACCTGTAGCTGTGGTTTATTCCGTTTATCTCGAGCCGTTAAACATTTCACACGAGGCAAATATAGATATAGTCACACAAAGACCAAAACCAGCCATAACAATCAGCTCCAACTCACCAAAACAAACGTAGAACGCCAAGAACCCCGTAGGACCACCACACACGTTACACGTGTTTACCAGAAGAACGAAGGATGACGCACTTTCCAATAAGGATGGCGCTGAATGGCTGTCACCGTGGTGACTCGGTCGCAGCTGATTGGGTACGAGCCAGTGGCCACCCGGAAGTCTGAATGATTGTAAACATAAAGAAGTTGAGAGCATATGGAGGTCTGTGTGTAATGTTTTTTTATTTTTGTATACGTGAACATCCAAATGAGGGAATGATGACCCCAGGGAAGTAAATCATATTTATTATAGAGTTTCGTAAGAAGAAAATGGCAGAAGAAGCCATGAGAAGCGATGCTTTAACGTCACCGTCTGAACCGAGAAGCTGTTCAGCAGGTGGGTCTCAGGTCCCCCCCTGCTGGATCCAGAGCCCCCCGCTTGGGTCAGGTGCGACTCAGATGGGACTGCAGCTGCTGGACGCGGCTGCAGAGCAGTTCATCGTCCACCGGGACTTCCAGACTTCGTTTGGTTTATGTGAGAAAGGCCTGGCTCTTCTGGAGGACAACGAACAGGAACACAGCAGGTAGGACCACCAGTCCGTCACCATGGAGTCGGAGGGTCTCATCTTCCACCTTCCATAAGGGGCAGGATAGTCTGAGGTGTTTGACTAATTTAGGTACCGGATTAAATCTCCAGTGTCCGCACCTGATCTGTAGGCATCTGAGCAAGGTGCCATCATAACCATACTGTCCCCTTAATTGCATGCACCTTGACCCTCTAATTGCCGTTGTATTAACGCATATTCCAATCGACTCCTCCCTGCAGGGGGGCGGAGGTGAAGGAGGGTCTGTGTATCCTGGGGGTCCAGACGCTGGCAGAACTGGACCAGTGGCCCACAGTCCTCCCTTGGGTCCTCCGCCAGTACGAGCGACCGGAGGAGATCCCGGCCCAGATCATGCAGATGTGGTAGGGGAACTCTGCGTTGGTTTAGGTTTTGTACGATTTAAAGTTGTAATTTTCTATGTTTTTCACTGTGTTTGATTCCTCCCCATCTGTCTGACAGCATCCTCCTCTACGCTAAAGTTGGCCAGGAGGCGGCGGTGCAGGAGGCCGCCGGCGCCTGGCTGCTCTGCCCTGTGGGCGCCGGGCCGGGCCCCTACAGGACGGTGGCGGAGCTGTACCTCCTGTGTGTGCTGTTGCCCCTCGGGCGCACTGACGACGCGCGGCAGCTGGTCCTGGGTGAGGTGGGCGGTCGGGCGTTCAGCGAGGACCAGCGGCAGCTAGCCCTGGAGGTGGTGATGGAGAAGGAAGCCCAGGGCCAAGAGACGCCGGACGGTTCCAGTCGCAGCCCGAGCCCGGGTGTCCCTGTGCCCGCCTCGCCCCCTGGAGGTGAGGAACTGGACTTCTGTCTCACCCCACGTGCCGCATTAGACACGTTGTAATCATCGTCGAAGGATTTGAATCTTTGCTGAATTAGAAGTATCCACAAGCTTGAGTTCTTCAGTTTTAAAAATACAAAAAGAGAAAAATGGAATGTTGAAAACCTTTAACATTCATCACACTTCAGAGTTTAATTTGGAATGCTAGTGGCTAAAGTATCTTACTTACCTGCTCGAAGGTTCTGGGTTCGATCCCCAGGTCCACACACATCCAATATCAACCCTAATCAAGTTGCACTAACCCCTACCTGCTCCTTAGGGCCCTTACACACCAATCCGGCTGCCGATTTTTGGCAGAAAAAGCAGTCGGACCGATCAGTCGGCTCCTTTCTCAAAAAATAAAAGTGTGCTTTATGCACCAGACCGACTACCGATTTGAGTGTACGTTCTGCGCTTGCGTGAGCCGTAATGTCTCCATAACAGCAGGCGGCACTAATCTGTATTGTGGCCCCAAAAACGAAAGCCGGAAATGAAGGAACATCTCTCTAGAGTCTAGACCAAAACACAGAGCACACCATCGTCACTTCCTCTCATTCACTGATTCGCTGCTCAAGCGCTAGCACTTCACCAATCAGATTGGCCGACATGGTCAACATGTGCAATCGGCGGAAAAGAACACAGACGGCTTGAAAAGGTCACTGACGTGTTGATGACGGCCGATCGCACAGCACACATGAAACAGACTGAGGTCACTGATTTTATCAGACTGTCCAACGACCAATAATCTGGTTGGTGTGTAAGGGCCTTTAAAGGATTTGGCAGGTATGTTATGACCCAGAGCTAATTGTTGCTAGTGTAGCGATTTAAATCAGCCATGATTGAGTTGAACTCACTCGTTGTAATTTGCATTGAATAAAAGTATCTTGACTCATAGTCATAGAGTACCTTTGTTTATGAGCTGTCCCTTTTCTGGGCGTGTTGCGGCGTACAGGAGCCCTGATGGACAAACTACGAGCGATGCTGCGACTCGTGTGCAGAAGCCTGTCTCTGAGCAGGGCCGGGTGGGTTCCTCTGCGCAGACTGTTCATGGCTCTTGTGATCTTCTACATCGTGGTGGTGAGGATGAACCCAGGTCAGTTCCCTCCCTCCTCTCCCCCACTCCCATCCTCACTCCAGTCTTCGCTCAATCACACCTTTTAGGATTAATTTCTCTCTGTTATTCTGATACTTTGTAATGCTCTGTTCATATTTTAACCTGACTATTCATTTCACTATTTTTACCATGGCTTTTATGATACTATTGTGAGTTGTATCTATGAAAGCTGTCTTTGATTTGTCTAGCGCTTACTAATGAAAGCGCTAGACAAATACATCTATTACAACAAGGGAGGGTGGGGTGGGGGATTCAGTTGGTTGCATTCTGCAGTCTCACCACTAGATGCTGCAACATTTAATGCATTTTCCCTTTAATACAAATATAATGAGTCGTTTTCTTCCATATGGTTTACTTCGCTACAGCACTTCCTTCTTCCTACCTCTGGATCTCCAAACTCATCCAGCTGTTGAAACAGATGTGGAGTGTGATGTTTAAACAGCAGTATTCCGCCTAACTCCGATGAGAGGACTCTGAACAGCAGAAAACTGTGTTTGATTCTCTGTTCTGGCAAACTGGCAAAAAGACGATGAGAAGAACAAACTATATTTCTATATTCATTTTATAATTTGGTGGGAGTCTTTTAGGTACATAGTTAAGTCTTGTTTGTCTGTGAAATGAGAGAAAGAAATGTCTCTTGTGTTTTAATAAAGTAATATTTCATATATGTGTGCAAATGTACTGTGGTGAGTCTAACTGACTATAGTCCTACAACTAACCTGGTCAAACTGATCCTGTGGTGAGACACCAGTTCACCTTGTGATACATACACCTGTTCATCCTGTGAGACACCAGTTCACCTGGTGGTTGTTAATCGGTGTTACATGAGCTGATAAGTTTCGTTTCTCCGGCGGCTCTGAAAACGAAACTGAACCGTTGAGTCTTCGGTCTCGTCAGCCTGAGGTCTGTCAGCTGTTGTCATAAACATTGGACCAAAGGAGCTGATAAGAGATGAAAAGAAAAAACAATCTCTACTTCATGGGTGGTAGGCTTACATTGACGAGGACAGTTCCAACAGGTATGCTATATGATTAAATCGAATCTATCTGTTATTTCACTCCAGATCGAAGCGATTACTTATAGATTTACCTTTGATCAAATAACAAACCGTGACAGTTGACCAGGCCTACTTTAAAAGTTGGATTGAATTTGTCATAAGAAAGAGAAACGACAATATACCGACAGATATATTCTGGGCAATTTTTCGTCTGACAAATGTACTCATTTTAAGTCGCTTTGGCTAAAAGACCTGAAGGTAAATGAACTGCATACTTCCCGATCTAATACTCGGTGTTGGCCCGAACCCGGTGTCAGAACCTCGCTCCTCAGGGCGGAGAGGTCCGGAGAACTACGGGCTGACCCCAGAACGTCGTTCTCCGTGGACGAGAGGCTCGGAGTACTACGGGCCAACCCTAGAACGTCGCTCTTCAGGGTGGAGAATGAGAGGTCTGGAGAACTACGGGCTGACCTGCTGCGTCAACGCTCTCCTCCAGTCCTTCATCGCCACGTCGGAGCTGAAGGTCCTCCTCGACAGGTAACACCCCACCGGACTTTTCACGCGTCTCAATCCGCATGTCATATTCCATCTTCTAACGCAGCCATTAGTCTTCATATGATTCAGAGCATGACGTGAATGCCCCATACTCCAAGGTGGGATTCGTCGCATGCAGATGATGTTCTGGATAACGTGCCAGTCCAACTGAAGGGGGTCCTGGGGGCCATCAGAGACCCGTCCTGCCCGGCCCCCCACCAGGACTTCCTCTACTGTCTGGACAGACAACGCATCCGATGTGAGGGCCCTCCACACTATAGAATATAGTAGAGATATGACAAGTATGTTTAGGATGATGGAGGTGAGTAAGATAGTGATGATGACGCAGATGAAGAAAAAAATCATGGTGATGATGAAGATGGCTGTGGGTAGGATGAGATGAGGGTGATGAGAAAGATAGTGATGAGGAAGAGGGTGGTGGTGGTGTGGTGATGCTGATGCCACTACGCCTGTGTTATCTGGTGTTGCAGTGAACGTACAGCACGATGCAGACGAGGTCTTCCTGGCGGTCCTGGACTTCATCAAGCAGCAGATGGATGACAAGTTCTTGGTTGGTGTTTCATTAATCAAACTGATCACATCTGTACAGATCCTCTATTAAATCATACTCATTAGATCCTCTAATAAATCATGCTTATCACATATGTACAGTTCCTCACTTAAATCATACCGATCACATCTGTACATACAGATCCTCACTTAAATCAAATGGGGTCGGCTTAGCTAAGGAGGTAGAGCAGGTTGCCTTGTAACTGGAAGGTTGCTAGTTTGATCCCTGGCTCCTCCTAGTGTTGATGTGTCCCTCAGCAAGACACTTAACCCTAACTGCTCCTGACTAGCTGACTGTCGCCTTGCATGGTTGCCTCTTTTGTTGGTGTGTATTAACAGTTGTAAGTCACTTTGGATAAAGTGTCTGCTAATTGCCCTAAATGTAAATCATACTGATCAGATCTTCAATTAAATCATATTTCACATCTGCGTACACCCATAAAGAGGCTCCGCAATGATATCCATGAACAATCCAGATTCTCACAGAGCATGATGGTGTGACAACTAATATCTTTTAAAAGTTAACAATCATCACACAAATTACCCACAGTATAGCTCGTTAGCTACTCTGTTATACTATACTAGTCTTTTCTATAATGGGCTGTTCGACACCCTATCTAAACTAGTGCGCGCCCCCTAACCTGTGCGCCCCCCTGACCTGCAGGCCATGGAGATCCAGAATCTGTACCGGCTGTCTGTGGAGCTTCACCAGCAGTGTCAGAAGTGCTTCTCCACCCAGCCAACGCCCCGCCTCAGCTACCTGCTCAGTCTGCCGCTGCACATCAGAACACATCACAACTCATACAACACTCTGGTGAGTCCCAGACAGAGATCTATACCTCCTTCCATCTTTCTACCCATTCATCCATATATCTGCATCCATCCCTATGTTTAGATCCATATATCTACATCCCTACTGTATATCTACAGCCATATAGATACATTTATCCATCTACACGTCCATGCATCTACGTCTATCCATCAGGCTACACATGCTAACACATGATTTTTTGGCGTACTACATACTTGTTCTGAATCCTGTCCTGACCTTTGTTTTTCAGAAAGACTGCCTGGCGTCCTTCTTTGAGCCGCAGGTGTTGAGTGGCATCGACGAATGCTTCTGTGCCCAGTGCCAAACCTTGACCCCCTCTAAACAGGTCAGTGGGCTCTGTGCCTAGTGCAGAACCGGTCTAAACAGGTCAGTGGTATCTGTGCCCAGTGCAGAACCGGTCTAAACGGGTCAGTGGGGCCCAGGACCCAGTCCAAACCGGATAGTGGTCTATGTGCCAAGTTCAGAACCAGGACCTGGTCTAAACCGGGTGGTGGTCTCTGTGCCCAGTGCATAACCAGGACCCGGTCTAAACCGGTGAGTGGTCTCTGCGCGGTGCAGAACCATAATCAGGTCAATTGAGTTGCAGTTTCATAGACCCTTCTGTCTTGTCATGTAGAACCGTTCCAGCCTAAAGACCCTTCTTTCTGTTCTGTTCCACAGGGACACAGGATCCTCTCCCTGCCCACCATTTTGTGCGTGCAGCTGCAGAGGTTCCGTTACTCCGACCGTGGGATTTACAAACTCGACTGCTCCGTGGAATTCCATGAGTCTTTGGATTTCCAGGACATTTGCAGCCAAGATGTGTTTTCAAAAGATTTCCCAAAGGTGTTTTTTTATTGAAATATATGGAAGGTTACAATATTGAAGGTGAAGTGTGATGTTGATTAGCCATTACAAGTCTTTGGAAATCAACCCCATAATTTCTAGATAATATCAGGTCTGTTTCCATCCATATGTAATGTATTTCATTGATATGTGTCCATTCTCATTTCCAGCATGTGCTTTGTTTTTTCAGAACGCAAGCACAAAGTACAGCTTGTTCGCGGTGATCGTCCACTCCGGGTATGCGATGTTCGGACACTACACCGCCTTCGTCCGGTCGGCCGACGGCCCCACCTGGTTCTACGCAGACGACAGCCATGTTGGACCTGTGAGTCATTATTCTGCGGCTCTGTTTGTTGCTTCCAGTGGCAAAAGCGAAACCTAAGACCTCCCACTGATCTTCAGTGAATGTGAAATGCGATTTAGATATGTACCTTAAGAAACGGATATCCAATTGAAACAGGATATTGATGTGTCAACAGGCTAGTAGGTTAACCACAATGCACCTCTCGTTCAAAACACCTTCCTGTCCATCTCCACTGTGTTAGAAGGTCCACAAATAAAAGAACCGAGAAGGGGTTAATTGTTGTATTTGATGGTTTCCTGCCCCTGAACCTCTCAGGTTTCCTGGGAGGCGGTGAGGGACACGTACGGTGGTCGCAACAGGTAAGGCTCTCAACTCGCTGTTATGATTTAATAAGTTAACATATGAATAACAATGATGACATGATGAGACCTCTGATGCCCCCAGCAGGACCGCCTACATGCTGCTGTACCGGAGAGATCCCACCCAGACCCAGGGAGGGGGAGAGGGGGAGAAACAAGAAGTGGAGAAACAAGAAGGAGAGAGGCGGGAAGGGGAGCAACTAGGAGGAGAGAGACAGGAAGGAGAGGAACAAGGAGAGAAACTAGAAGGAGAGAAACTAGAAGGAGAGAAACAAGATGGAGAGAAACTAGAAGGAGAGAAACTAGAAGGAGCGAAACAAGATGGAGAGAAACTAGAAGGAGAGAAACAAGATGGAGAGAAACTAGAATGAAAGAAACTAAGAAACTAGGAGAGAAACAAGATGGAGAGAAACTTGAAAGGGAGGAATAAGAACTTATTTCTAAAAAAACAATTCTTCCAAAATAAGTTTTGTTTCTCTTTTGAGGGGAAAAAGCTGCTTATTTTTGGATTATGGGGACCTGGTGTATATGAATGCCTCAGCGAAATATCTTTGTAAGATTGACGCTGTTCACCATGCATCTCTGAGGAGCACTTGAGACGACCTCCTTTACTTAACAGTTTTTCTTATTTTTAATTGCTGTCTGTATGTTGTAACTGTAACTTTTGCTGTCTCTTGGACAGGACTCCCTTGAAAAATAGGTTTTTAATCTCAATAGTACTTTCCTGGTGAAATAAAGGTAAAATAAAATAAAAAAAATAAAAAAGGAGGAGAGAAACTAGGAGGAGAGAAACTAGTTTTAAGGTTGATACCGTCTGAGAGCATTCACAGTGTATAGTAACACCACCACGCCTGTTGGTTTTACTGGTAATGATAATGTTTTACTATAGGCCTATGTGTTATGTTTATTACACAGCTCTTCTCAAAGCTGTGGAACGCTCCGTTCACTGGCATGGGCCTTCTCGGCTTCCGGTGGTGAATTATTTTTCAATAATGACCGTTACTAAGCATATAATGACCGCTGCCAAGGAAGGTGGAGTGATTCACGTCTTTCGTATAACTCCGCAAGTAGTCCGCTAACTTACCAACCCCAATTTATCAAACATCAACACTACGAAAGATTATTGTAAAAAGACCCCGTGTGAAGTTGTTTTTTAGTAATCGTATAATAAGCGGGATAATGTATAAATCCTTGCCGGTCATTATCTAAAATAAGCCCCTTCAGGGGTCTTGGCTTATTTCCCGATAATGACCGGCGTTCTATACATTATCCCTTACATATAGTTTTTTTTTTCTGGCGAATAATTTTGATTTGGTTGTATTGCATTTGTATAATTTTAAGATGCCTGTGTATTAAATTTGCTGTAAATAATTTCTTGTTCGTTGCAGAATTTTATTATCAGTACAAAAACGCGTTTAGTCCTTCTGATAAACCCGCTAGGGGGCGGTAGAGAGTCAACACCCGCATGAGGCTGTCAGCACAGCGGCTCTCTGCGGACCACACACACCGTCTGGTAACCGGGCTGGGGGGTTGTCTGAAAGAGGAAACAGGCCTTCTGGAGCTGTTAGGGAAATACCTGCACTAGTGTGTTGACTCATTGTTGTATCGACACCCACCACCACCACCACCACCACTTTGACTGCGACTCTGAGAACGAGAAAAAACAACAAAAAAAACGCCCCTACCAACACGCACACACCTTTCAGTTTCCACAGAACACACATTCTTCATTTCTCAATCCTCCCAGCCCCACAAAGTGCTATGTTGCGTCCCACTGATTTCGTATTGCGTTGACTCTTCTCCAACTCTTGCAAGTTCCCACATAGTTCCAGCAGCACGGGCTGTCTTGGCAGGACAGCCGCTGCAGAACTCGGCCCGCTCTTAAAGCGAGAGTTCCCAGGCTGGGGCCCCTGAGAAGCGGCTGACGGAATGGAACATGTCCGCGCTGCGGGGGCCCATACTAACAGCCCATAGCTCTCTGTGAGTTAACAATAAAATAATGGACAGTGAGAAACCTATACCCAACAATGTGATGTATTTGATAAAACTCAATTAAAGTTATGTTTTGGACAGGAATGAATAAGGCTATATGTCAGAGAGGCTACATGAGTGCTGCTCTGTTCCACTTCTTAAGCTGGCTGCTAAATGTAAAGTGTTCATGTTGGGGAAACAATGTCAACATTGTGGCCCAATGACTGAACAGACATTTTCAGAGCTGAGTCACAGTTCTTGTGCTGAGCGGTTGTATAGAATTAGAATTATCTTTTATCACACAATACGCTGTGTAACACTGATTGTGGGTCTGCTGCTGTATGAACATGGTGGTAGACCAAACCAGTGAGGATGAGTCTACTGGTCTGCTGCTTTATGAACCAGGGTGGTGGACTAAACCAGTGAGGACAGGCCCTGGTTCATAGAGGAGCTGACTCATACTAGTTAGCATTGTGAGCTACGTAGTTTTTTTCCTATGATGATGGCTTTGTAAAGAGGCTCTTTATGTCAATGTTTATTAATAGCTCTCCATGTCAAGAGGGCAGAGCGATGTCCAGATGTACTGTCACATGTTGGGAGGGATTTAGGTATATGGCGGGGGGGAGGGGGGGCACAGAAAGCCACCCTTGGGGAGGGGGGGCGGCAACCCCTTTGATGGAGAACAAGTGTGCGTTGCACGCTTCATCCCATGGTTCTATTGTCTTGAAGCAGCAGGCGTCTCCGACCCCCCGCAGGGAACACGACCGCATAAAGATTGCCGGCAGACCTCCAGCACACAGGTCTCTATTCGCACGGTCGGTGACTCAGCGAACGGCATTGTTGTGTGCGCGCCGACATGCTGTAGGCGTCGTGATGTTGACACACAGTAGCCCCGGCCGTCTGCAGAGGATCCGGTGATTGACGTCTGCACAGCGAGGGACAGATAGCCACATTCCGGGGGCGGTGATGTGTGGTCGTGGCTCAGCGTTCGGCTCTCTGCCTCTCGAGGTTCTCTGCAGGGCTGTGAGTGACACCAAAGTGTCGAGTCACACCCCCCCCCCCCCTGCTGTGTTCACAGAACAGAGCTTGAGGTTTCATATTAACGTGTCGTCCTCATTCTGTGTTGACGCGTATTTACCAGTTACTAGGTGAGAGCGGTGTTTCCAGGAGGAGAGAGAGCTTTGGCTTGTAAGCGATACACCCTCAGATTTCCTCACTCTTGTGTTTTTAGAGAGCTGGGTTCTCACAGGCTGGCCTGTTTCAAAGGTTCTGCATAGAGATTACTTTAAAGAATGAAGAAAATCATTTGAATACTGTAAATACAACCTTGGAGAACCTCACAGTCAGTCACGCAGCAGGTCAGTAAGGAGCAGATAGAAGGTAGGTCATGAGGTCAGGCTGCAGATATTGGGGATCAAGCCCAGAACCTTTAGGCTTCAGATTCGTCCGCCCCTAACCAACGCACTCAAAGCTGCTGTGAGCCTTTTGAGACCTCATTAGACTTCTCCAACTCTGCTTGATAAACCGTGTTTACGGCCTAGTGAGCCATCATCCTCAGCCGCTAGTTGTGTGTCGATGACCTGAAATTCTTACGGAATTCTGCTCATTCCTGTTCACCCAAAAAAGAAAATCCTGCCTAACTTGGAGCCGACTGGCTCTGAATTAGGCAGACTAATCCTATTTCTGCAGTCCTCTTGTTTTGGAACGAAAAGCTTGCTGGTTCTTTGCTGTTTTTTTTTTTCAGTTCTGAACTCAAGGCCTGACTTGTTTCCAACCAGGAAACGATCTTCTCTCTGCTGGCAGAAGAACACGATGGTGACCATGGTGAATTCTGCTAGTAAATAGCAAACAAGAACTGTAGGAAAATGTCTGCTGTATGACTTTAATTTTCCCTCCCCTGTGCAGAAAAATGTATTAAATCAGATGGTGGAATGCAATGCTGAGAGCTTTTCGTGTTTGCTCATGAAGTGAAACTCCTAACTGATTCAGAGAGAGTTATGCAGGTACCTGAAGGTAAATCTTCTGCTGCTTCTTATCTGTCCGCTGGGACATGCATTGGGCACCTACTGCTATTCACTCATCAAACCGACTTGCAGTAAAACCTATTCTAGATATGTCATTAAGGAGCAGTTAGGGGGTGAAGGCTCTACAGGTAGACTGCAGGCCTCAGGGACTGAACCCAGCAGTCTGCGGTTGGGATTCAAACCCCCTTAACCCTAGAGTCTAGGGGTGGGGGTGTGACTCCCAGTGGGTCTCTGCTGTGGGGCAGGACAGTAGACTTACCTCCCAAACCGGGGATCCATCAAGCAGTGGCCTCACCTGGGTGCTCCCCAATGTCTTAGAACCCTATATAGGGGTCTACTGCCATGGGTTCCACCTGCTGCCTCAAAATAATACATCTCTATTAACTGGAGGCTGCATTTTGATGAAGGCTAAATGACTCAATGGTTCACATCGTAAGTCATATTCATACTGGTGTTCCAGCGGCGATTGCACACTTTACTTCCTGCTAGAACCAGAGTCGATCGGGTCACTCTGCTTCTTGCCCCTAACATCTGCTGTAGCCTATAGTGTACTAAAACAGAGTTTACATTACTAGCTGTTATGCAGATGCCTTCCATCTTATCTTTCCCACACAGGAGAAAAAAGAGAGGACTGCAGCATTAGACTCTCCACACTCATTTAGTTTGACACCCTAAGAGTAATAGAGGAATAGCACATCCTTGAGATGTGAGCCTTCCAGACTGACCGGCATAACCTACCCCACTGGAAGATGATCACGTCCTAACTTTTTCAGCTCAACGTTTTAAAATGTGACATTGTGTAATTTGTGCAACAAACTGCGTTGGTGGACATTTGGACGGTTTGTGTCAAAGTGACTAAACATGCTTGTATTCTGATTGGCCCGTTTCAAAGTGACTAAACATGCTTGCGTTCTGATTGGTCTGTACCAAAGGTACTTAACATGCTTGCATTCTGATTGGCTCGTGTCAAAGTACCTAAACATGCTTGCGTTCTGATTTGGCCGTGTCAAAGTGACTTAAAATGCTTGTGTTCTGATTGGCTTGTGTCAAAGTGACTAAACATGCTTGTGTTCTGATTGGCTTGTGTCAAAGTGATTAAACATGCTTGCGTGCTGATTGGCCTGTGTCAAAAAGGGCCTTAACATGTTTGCATTCTGATTGGCTTGTGTCAAAGTGACTCAACATGATTGCGTTCTGATTAGCCTGCATGTGTCAAAGTGACTAAACATGCTTGCCAGATGCTGGCCAGTTGCTGGGTAGAATAAGCGAGAGGAAACAGGTTATTATTTCGTGGAGATGTAGGGCTTGCCAGTACAAACAGGTAGTTAATCAGAAACTAGACTATTCAGCTGTTGAGTGAGCTTGATGATTAAACTGGATTAATGAATGATTAAATAGTGAATAATAGGACTGTTGAAATAAGCTTCAAGGTTGAAAATTGAATGTTCTCTTTTCCATGTCTTTAAATGGAAATTGGCCTTTGTTTTTAATGGTAAAGCATGTAATTCCAATAAATAGGCAATGGCTTTACAATTCACAGGGTGAGGCAACCCTAACTCACTGCCTACCTTTGTAACTTAACAGCTAATGGCTGCCATTAACTAGAACTGGCTATGTTTAGACTCCCACACATGGTTGGTCCTCTAAGGTAGAGACCCCCATGTTATTGGGAGGGGCTTGTGCTCGTCTGTTTTGTCAACAGTAATCAGCCAACCGTTAGCAGTAGAATGGTTGGTCTACCAACAAGCAATGAGCAGAGGGAGGAGTCCCTTGCAGTTGTAAGTCAGTTAGCGGCCAGCAAGAAGCTAACAGTAACATGAAGTAAAGCCATAGCCCTATTTGTGTAAACGTAAACACGCACATTGGTCGCCCAAAGAAGAGACCACCTGGTAACTTGGGAGAGGGGGGAAGCTAGTGCAGGGTTTCCATTCTGCTCCTCCCCCATCATCGTCTATTCTATCCCTATGGTCTGATCTGACGGTCCTGTGAGAACCCTAGCCCGGGCTCCTACAGAGGGATCAGGCCTGCTGAGGCTACTGAGAAGGGGCCCTCTCAAGTTACGGATGAATTGGCTTTCCTGATGGGCACGGTTACCTGTCTCTTCTGCCCGTCTGTCGGCGCATACCAACACAAAACAACCGCTCCTGCTCCAACACGCAGCTGCTGGTTCCCACGCTCACAAGGAGCCTGTTATTTGTGGCGTGGCGTTCCACCGGAGCGAGTTGCTTTTGTAGATTAAGCTCTGGAATGTTTAGCAGATTCCAGGTTTTTCTTTTCCATTGAATTGATTCAATAAACGCAAACGCCTCTGTTGATGGTTTTGATACGACAGTAATGCCGTACCTCATGTCTCTTGATGGTTTTGATACGACAGAAATGCCGTACCTCATACCTCTCGATGGTTTTGATGCTTAACTAATGCTGTACCTCCTGTCTCTTGATGGTTTTGATACGTTCCTACCTCATGTCTCTTGACGGTTTTGATGCAACAGTATTACGTACCTCATGTCTCTGTATGGTTTTGATACATCAGTACCTCATGTCTCTGGATGGTTTTAATAAATCAGTACCTCAAGTCTTTGGATGGTTTTGATACATCAGTACATCATGTCTGTGAATGGTTTTGATACGTCAGTACCTCCTGTCTCTGGATGGTTTGATACGTCAGTAATGCTGTACCTCCTGTTTCTGGATGGTTTTGATACATCAGTAATGCCATACCTCATGTCTCTAGAAGGTTTTGATACATCATTACCTAATTTCTCTTGATGGTTTTGTATACATCAGTAAGGCTGTACCTCATGTCTCTTGACGGTTTGATACGTCCATACCTCATGTCCATTGATGGTTTTGATATGTCAGTAATGCTGTACCTCATGGCTCTTGATGGTTTTGATACAACAATACATCATGTCTGTTGACGGTTTCGATGCGTCAGTACCTCATATCTCTTCATGGTTTTGATACAGTTATGAAGAAATTAACAAAACTATGTTGAGCTTCATAAATCTAACCATGACCGCTTCTCTCTTCTTTGACTTTGACTGCGTTCTAGTCATGCAGTAAAGAATGTAATGACAGCTTCAGGCTAAGCGCTGAGTGCTAACCGATACAGCTCTCAGCTATAGATAAACTCCTAGCAAACTGCTCACTGCTGCAGACACACATTAGATCCACGTGTCTTTGCCGTGTGTGTGTGTGTGTATGTGTGTGTGTGTGTGGGAGTATGTTTGCATGACAGTTGCTACATCAGGAAGGCGGTTAATGATTTGCACAGCAACACCAAATTAGCGTGAGTGGATAAAGGCTGAGGGAACACTCTCCCAGTTAGTTCTTCGTTGTTTCTCCTTCTCTGTTCTTGGGGGTCTCTCCCTCGTTCGCATTCGTGATGCGGCCCGGTTCTGTTGGCATCGGCACCTTGAGAGAGCAAGCCGTGCATCGTCGGAACTTCTCTGATCCTCTCCCTCCTCGTCTCCCTCCTCGTCTTCCTCCTCGTCTCCCTCTTCATCTCCCTCCTTGTCTCCCCCCTCGTCTCCATCCTCGTCTCCCTCCTTGTCTCCTCGTCCCCCTCATCTCTCTCTTCATCTTCCTCTCTCGTCTCCCTCCTGTCTTCCTCTTTGTCTCCCTCTTCATCTCCCTCTTCGTCTCCCTCCTCGTCTCCCCCCTCGTCTCCCTTCTCGTATCCCTCCTCGTATCCCTCACCCATCTCCCTCCTCGTCTCCCTCTCCTCTCCGGGACAAAGGCTCTCTAGTGCCAGGTAGCGGAGGGCATTCCTGTCACATTCCACCACGGGGAAGCTGCCGGGATCAGGATAAAACATGGCCAAAACAAAGAGCCACTCTCATCGGCGGGGTCTAGGGTTCTCTGGGAAAGTTCGGGACACAGAGCGAGGTCTGACAGGGGGGAGGAATGTGGAGATGGTGTACCGACGCTAGCGAGGTCTCCGTGAAACGACCTTAGAGACACGTTGACGGCAAAGCGGAAGGTCATCTTAGAGGGCCCCCCCATGTGAAGCCAGGGCAGGATGGTCTTTTTTCGTTGGGGTGATGGATAGGGCCTCTCTTCCACTGGCTCTACATACAGTATAACACATCATCCGTTGAAGTTAACAGAGCGTGATGGTCTCAATGGAGCCCAGGCCTGGCTTACTCACAACGTCCCCAGACATCCAGGTAGACCGACATCAGACCCTTGGCTTCTGGTTGGTCACTCTCTATCACAACAGCTACTGCTAATGTTTCTGTGAGAGAGGTAGGCCGGGACAGACAGAGAAAAGGAGGGAAGGGGGGGGGGAGAGAGAGAGAGATCCACTGAGGGATGGGGGGCAAAGTGAGGGTGAGAGACAGAGGGAGAGAGAGGGGGAGAGACAGAGGGAGCAAGAGGGGGGGAGAGACAGGAAGTTCAAAGCTTGTGTCACTTCATCGGTCTGTGCTATGTTAGTTCATTTTAAAGGAAGGCTTGGGGATCTTGATGCTCTAGATGGAAAGTCAGACACTCCAGAAACCGCCCAGAACCCCCCCCCCCCTCCCCCCCGCTGCCAAACGAGCAGCAGATACTCCTGATAACGAAGGTCCAACGTGTTAACTAACAACATTCTTATCAAGTGATCAACCACACAGAAGGGGAGGTTATTGCTAGGGGATTGTTGATTCATAGCTGGGGTTGTCCCGTAATGTTTTGGAGGAAGTATTTAACGTTAGTCCTTTAAACGGCCCCTTAACTTACAAACTGGTTATTCCACAGCAGATCTGAGATGTGCGATAACTAACGAAAGAAAAGTAGAATAGCAATAACATTACCATTTCCAAAGGCATACGCGATCGAGGAGGAAGTATTTGCCTCAAGTTGTTGGTTGAAGATGTTGGACAATAGATCCCAAACCTGCCCAACACCCATCAAGATTCAAGATTCAAGAGCAGTCGCTGGCAATGAAATTCTTATGTCTTGGGCTCCTCCAACAGTGCAGTAATAAAATAAAAAGAATATATA
>JAOPJL010000078.1:9935528-9949979 GCA_027123545.1 Trisopterus esmarkii | reverse complement strand
CCCAAGTCCCAGCTGATACTTCATGTGATCACGTGCGCATGCATCTGCTTTGATAATAAAAACAAATCAATTCCTTTGGTTCTAATGGTTGGATCGGGTTCTCAATAGAACTTTGAAGATTTCTGATAAAATAATAATTCATTCAAATCATCGTGAATTATTATTAGAGAAGTTTGGTTCAAATTCTCAATCATTTGTCCAGTGAGTGCTTTGACTGCACCTTTTGAACGGTTTAAACAGTTCAAGTATTATCTGAAGGCAGGTGAGGAAGGTTAAAGCCCGCCTCCTGTCAACAGAACATCAACAGCTTCTCGATTGATGTACCCAGAGCTCTATGGGTAGAACCCCGATCTGACCGGTAATGATCTCCTGGTGCGCTGCTTGTTTTGTTCAATGTCCTCCTCAGATAGTGCCGGTGCTCATTGGTGTGTGTCTGGCGCCCTCTGGTGGATAAATACACACCCGACTATCAGCTGCTCTCATGCTTTATATATCCTCCCTGTTCGTTTTGAAAACTCTTGTTGTGTTGTTTTGTGGTCAGCATCGTACACGTGTCTCCTTCGAAGCTCTTGCAGGTGCATCAGTGCAGTTCTGTTTGTTCTGTGTGTTGGTTCTTTCAAAATGGCTGCCTGCATCCTCAGCACGTTGCCTTGTTTCTCCCCCGCCCGGGGAGCCGGACGGCGGCGTTGGACAGCTTTGTTGTTTGCGTGTGTGGCTGTGTGTGTGCGTTGTGTACTCGGTGCTTGACTTGGTGCTCTGTTTCTATATCCGGTTCTCTAACTCTACTCATGTTGCTGCTTCTGCATCCGGCTGAACCTGGGCTATCTCAAACACGGATTGGAATCGGCTCTCTGATTGGCCCTCTTGTCTTGTGCTCGCCCAGCGCCAGCAGCACGGAGAAGTCCCCCGATTGGTCGGACGAGGACAGCGGCGCCAACCCCTTCTCCACCAACGGGGAGGGCAATCCCTTCGAGGCGGAGGCGCCAGCATCCCCTGAGATCTCGGTGCCGGTGCGGGCACTATACGACTACGAGGGACAGGAGCAGGACGAGCTGAGCTTCAAAGCAGGTGGGGGAGGAGTCAATAGCAGGAACGCCTGGAAACGGTTACCCCAGCAACCCTACCCATAACCCTAGCACCTCATCTAACCCGCAAACCCTACCACACCCCTGTAACCCTCCCGTCTCCTCTGATTGAGCTCTCTAAACCCAGTGAGTACCCAGTAATGACCTGTCACCCCACCCCCCTCCCCAGGAGACCAGCTGACTAAGATCGGCAGTGAGGACGACCAGGGCTGGTGCAGAGGACGGCTGGAGGATGGGCAGGTGGGGCTGTACCCCGCCAACTATGTGGAGGACCTCCCCTAGACCCCCCCCCAACACCACCACCACCTCACCCCCACCCGAGGGCGGAGGAGAGACGGAGGGGGAAGTAGAGAGCATTGAGCAGAAGAGATAGAGGAGGAGGTGCTGAGAAGGCCGGCTGCCCGCCCCCTATGATTATTTTTTTTGGACCCTACTACCCCTGCAGGGCTGGGTGGTGGAGTTGGAGTGAAACAGAGGTTCACAAACACAGAAAAAAGCTATATGGACGAGATATGGATCAGATGCTGTTTCCTTCCTGTCTTAGAATCGCTGTACAAAAGCAGAGAAAAAAAAAAACGTTCACAACACACGCTGCAAGGCACCTCAGGAGGTCAAAGGTCACGAGGGGGCCGTGGGTCCCGGAGGTCATCGTTTGCTGTTACAGGAGAGTTCATGTACCCCCTGGGACTCTCGCAGTAGAATACAGTGTGAGTTTATATATTGCTTAAAAGAAGAAACACTGGGACTGCAGTTGTTACGATCCTCTCGTCAGGAGCTTTAGTTTTATCAACTATTATCTGTTTTTATTCAGCCTCAGAAACGATTCCATCAGTTTTTCCAGGAGTTTTTCTTTTCTTCATACAAGAAGCAGTTAGAGTTTTCTGATGATGATGATGATGGTTAGAACGTCTTCATCACAACAGGGGCCCTTAGACGATGAATTACTGAGGCCAGAAGAGTCTTCCTTAACTACAACCAATCATATCATTACCCCACCGCCACTGGCCAATCACCACTGAATGTACACTCACCGATTCGTGTCATTGGCGCCTCTTGATTGTACCCTTTTTATTTAATCCTCATTGTGTTCTGAAGTTGTGTTTCAGCCGTCTTCTGCTACACTTCTAGTAAAACTAGGTTCGATTCCCCCCAGGCCAATCCCCATTTTTATCCCTATGTTTAATCCCTCTTAAACACGTCACAACCTCCTCTCTCACGACCTTGTCGTTCTTCTCACTTGAATCCCCTCATGTTTGTTGTTGCACTGGACGTCAAAAGGCCAAGACACAAGGAATCTTCTAGAAACTGCATTATTGTTATTATTATTTTAGAAATGTTACAATTCAAGTCTTGCAAGGTTTGCCACATGCCTGGGGAGCTAAGGCTGTCGACTCGACTGTAAATAGCGTATTTCTATGATCAAAACAAGATCAGGTCACATTGGTTCAGAGATTGAAGACTTAATTTAAGATATGCCGAAAGTGCTTTTGTTTCGACTCCACTGTTGGAATGCTGTGATCAGAAAATCAATTTGTAAAATCAATGTTTTATTACAAATGCCTCATGAATTTATTTTTATAAATGTTATTTTTTCTTATATATCGCAGATGGTCACAATTCTGATTGAATGATTGCCTGATACTGCCGACTATATGGACAGATATTTCAAATTCCCTTAATGTTCTCTGATATAGAATAACAGGTGTATATATTGATCATTTGGAACCACCTGAAGTCTTTGATCAACAGCATTGGTTCGTTGTACTGATTCTTCAAATATTTTGGCTTCAAAACTGTTGACATTGATTGCAAACCAATAGTTAGAAACATGATCTTTATTTGATGCCTTTCACTGCGGTAGGAAATGCAGTCGTTTGTTTGTAGATACTGAGACGGAGAGGAGGTGTGCAGCTGTCTGCAGAGCACGGCTACGCTTTACTTGCACAACTTCAGTTTGTCAATGTTGTACCGCAACATATAAATAAATGTAACGAGTATGTTTCTTGTCCTTTATTTTCTATATTCCCGTGTGGGGGGCAAAACATTTGATCAATGAATTAATTGATGTATACATACGTCAGATACAAGTCTAAAGCAAAGGGATAAGTCAAAAAAGCATATCACCCCTTTAATTTGACATTTGACAGCTCAGGTTCACGCTGGGACGCCGCTGCTCCACGTTCAAACGATATCCTCGTCCAGGCATTGAACTCCATTACCCAGCATCCTCCGTTAGAACAACATGACCAGCTGTTCCGACCGACCAATAAGAGGGCAGCATTCTGCCCAGCTGACCAATGAGAGGGCAGCATTGCGTTTCCGTGCTGACGTGCGGCTCCGAGCTGATATAGCAGCTTCCGGTAAACAGGTCTACCGTTCGGGAGAAGAACCAGAGAAGGTCCACAGAAACATGTCTGAACCCAGCAAGCAGGACATCTCCGCGGTGTTCAAGCGGCTCCGCTCGGTGCCCACCAACAAGGTGAGCGCGTTAGATGTTGACCGAGGTGGGGTTAGATCCAGGTGCAGATGATCCTCAACGAGGAAGTCAGAGCGAACCTTCTGAACATCTGACACGTCGCACTTTGAGAGCCCTGGACCAAATAACACCATGAACCTCTCAGGAACCAGGAGTTAAGGTTTAAAATGTGTGTTCTGGTTCATACAGCGGCCACTGACCCGACTGAAGGACTCAATGTAGAGATATAGAAGATATATACATCTACCATATGTTGTGAAGAAGAGACTCTGGCAATAAAATGTTTTCTCGATTTAAGAATACGATGTCGGACTGATTCATGATAATATTATATTATATATTTATCGATTATCTTGTATATGGTGATGGTGTAAGAATAGGGTGAACCTTTAAACACCTTACCACGGGTTCCAGACACCAGCTGTTAGAACCTCGGTCTCCTATCAGTGGATCACCTTTAGACCGCCACGTTAGGTCCTTAGGCGGGCCAACTATAGATCGGCTCTCTGTCATTATCAGATCACCCCCTTATGGGTTCTGGCTGATCCTTTAGAAACGGCTCCTGGATCATGTTTCATGTGTCTAATAACCATGTCTTCTGTCAGGCGTGCTTTGACTGCTCCTCTAAAAACCCCAGCTGGGCGAGCATCACCTACGGGGTGTTCCTCTGCATCGACTGCTCCGGGACACACCGCTCCCTGGGAGTGCACCTGTCCTTCATTAGGTAGGCCTTCTGGGAGATGGATTTTATAAACATCAGGTATCACAGGCCAACTGGGAGACGAGTTTATAAACGGGGCCTTTCTTGTATCCCTGTGACTTGTCCTAGATATCTTTGTTGTATACAAGGAATGGGTTAACCTGCCGATTATTAGTGTTCAGCACTTGGATCTATAAGCATCCTTACTGTACCAACAGCGATATATTGTTTCTCTTTCTGCCAAACAAATGTACTATTTGTAAATCGCGTTGGATAAAATAATCTGCTAAATTCCCTGAATGTTACTGTTCAGAAAGGTCTCTGTTCAAACTGAGGGTTTGGTCCACAGGTCCACGGAGCTGGACTTCAACTGGTCCTGGTACCAGCTGAGGTGCATGCAAGTGGGAGGAAACAGCAATGCGGTGAGTCTTTATTATATTTAAAAATCAATTTTTATAATACATTATTATGAACATTCATATTTATAGTGATATCATATGTAACATTATAGTGTTGAATAGTGTATATCTTATATTTAAATTAGATTATATATAGTTGAACAGTACTAGTACTGAACAGTGTATATGTTGACATTAGATTTGTTCGAAATACGTTGTTTAATTGTGGTACAAAACTAGTTTTGAGTAATGTGTGTATATATATTATATTTACATTCTGTTCTATGAAAAACATTGTTTAATTGTGATTATTATCGTGTTCAGTTCTCCTTCTTCAGCCAGCATGGCTGCACCACCAGCGCCGCCAACGCCAAGTACAACAGTAGGGCCGCGACGCAGTACCGCGACCGGGTCAAGACCCTGGCGACTCAGGCCACCCGGACACACGGGACAGAGGTACACACCGTCACACACGCACCTCAAAACACCGTCACACACCGTCACACACCGTCACACACCGTCACACACTGTCTCTCTGACCGTATCTCCTGTACAGCTGTGGTTGGAGAGCCAGGCTCCGATCTCCCCGACGGTTTCAGACAACAAGCCAGTGGACTTTTTCAGCCTCCACACCTTGGTGCGTATCAGTAGGGTAACGTATGGGACCAGCAGAGGGTATTTCCTGTTATTTGCGGTCGTGGATTGTGATTGGTTGGGGTGTATTTCCTGTTATTTGTGGTCGTGGATTTTGATTGGTTGGGGTCTATTCCCTGTTATTTGTGATCGTGGATTTTGATTGGTTGTATTTCTGTCCCCTCCAGGATGTGACTGAGAACAAGAACATGCCCCTGATGAACCTCAGCACTGAGAAGGCTTCTCTCCAGCAGTCACAGGAGGACAGCAACGGTGTGTATGAGCTCTGAGTCCTGAGGGTGGTGGAGATGTTCTGATGTATCATGTCCTGGTGTATATCTCACCATTCAGTACCAGTTGTATTAGTAGTATTTAAATGTTTTCGACCTGGTCTCCGGGAGCATGGTGGCTAAGAAGGCTATAGATACAGATTCACTGCTCACTGGAACATTGTTAAGTCCCAGTTATGTTATGCGTTGTTAAATACGGGCTATGATACACATTTTGGGCTCTCAATGAACTTAACATGGTCCATGTCGTCAGGAAACACAGAGGATGGTCCAAGCGTGGACATGCTCGGAATCTCCCCTAAAGCCCATCCAGGTGAGACTCACCTGCTGCTCTACCAAATCCACCCGTTTGATTGGTTAACCCCTAGAGTTCTTAACCTGTGCTCCTCCTCCGCCCACAGAGCCCACCTCCTCCATGTTCAAGAAGAAACCGACCGGGGGCAAGAAGACGGTACGTTACCAGGGTTACCTGAGATGAACCTGACCCAGAGTCTCCTTGTGGTCCATGATCATCCACTGTTTCTTCCTCTGACCTCCATGGGACTGGTTCTCTGGAGCAGTGTGTACCAAGGTTCCGGGAAACGTCGGTTCTGATCCAAAGTCCCCTCTTCAGCCTTGTCAGTGTAGCCTCACTGACCTGACCAGCTCTGTAGAGCCTCACCCGTAGTTTGGTCGGCCCGTCTTATCGGTCGATATCGGCCTGTCACGGCCTCACCCTAACCCTGTGTTCTCCCTCCAGCTGGGCTCCAAGAAGGGGGGTCTGGGGGCTCAGAAGGTGAGCAGCCAGAGCTTCTCCGAGCTGGAGAAGAGAGCACAGGCTGTGGACAAACTGAGGGAGAAGGACGACACTGCCGGGCCCCCCGGCCCCACCAAGAAGACCGGCCGCGAAGACCCCGCCCTGTGAGTCCCGTCGTCCAGCTGACCTGCTCCTTAACACCCCGTACTGACCTCTGACCTGCTCTTTAATGACCTGTACTGACCTCTGACCTGCTCCTTAATGACCTGTACTGACCTCTGACCTGCTCCTTGATGACCTGCTCCTCAATGACCTGTACTGACCTCTGACCTGCTCCTTGATGACCTGCTCCTTAATGACCTGTACTGACCTCTGACCTGCTCCTTGATGACCTGCTCCTTAATGACCTGTACTGACCTCTGACCTGTTCCTTGATGACCTGCTCCTTACTGACCTCTGACCTGCTCCTTAATGACCTGCTCCTTATTGACCTGCTCCTTAATGACCTGTAATGACTCTAACCCCTCTCTGACGCTCTGTCCCGGTCTCCCAGGGCTCCGTCTCTGCGTCTGGCCTACAAGGACCTGGAGGCCCAGCGGAAGCTGGAGGACCAGAAGATGCAGGGGCTGCAGGGGAACCGCAAGGAGCAGGCAGAGCGGCTGGGCATGGGCATGGGCATGAGGAGGTACGTGACCCCCGTTAGAGACACCATGGAGGGGCATGAGGAGGTACGGTGACCCTGTTAGAGCCACCGTGGTTCTCAGAGGGGGGCTGGGACCGGGGAGTGTTTTCGCCGTGATGTTAAACTCGCAGCTTAAATGTGCCTGGTTCAATCCCCAATGTCCCCATCCTACCAGTAGACCGGACCTTCCTCAGCATATCTCTGAACTAACTAAGATTCCAGATACTGTCACTTCAGCTCACCTGTAGCATTATTGAACTGTTGGTCCACTGGTCTGAATCCTGTCCTCTGGTCCTCAGCGGCGTGTCCCACTCGGTGATGTCAGACATGCACATGATCCAGCAGGAGGCCCCCGGGGGGGTGAAGGCCCCCAAGCCCCGGAGATACATTGAGGAGGACGACGACGAGGGCAGCTTCAGCCCCAGGTAAGACTCCCCAGCCCCCCGCCTCGCCATGGGTGGGACAGTTAGGTTCCTCTGGTGCATTGTGGTTTATATGGTGTAGTGATGGTTATCTGGTGCAGTGAGGTTCCTCTGGTGCAGTGAGGTTCCTCTGGTGCATTGAGGTTCCTCTCCTGCAAGGAACGTTTCGGAACCTCTATTGAAATGTGGTGGCATGTTATATTTACCAATATCAGGAATACGTATTCAGTGCTATGGCTCAAGGCCCACTGGTACTTGGGACACTCAGGATACTGGTCTAGTGGGCTGGGTTTCCCCAGGGCCACTGGTACTACGGACACTGGTCTAGTGGACCGGTTGTCGGACTCCCAGGTCAAAGGGTTCTGGGTCTTATCCTTCATGCCCTATCAGGGGGACTACATCCTCCACCAGGTTCAAAACCAGGCTCCAGGTGAACCATCTCTTGTGTGGAGCCTTCTGATTGGCCCTTGTGTTCTGTAGGGGGGGTTATTAACAACCTGCCCTATCTGCCCCCTGTGCCTGCAGGGCGACCCTCAGGGCTGATGAGCCGGGGGAGCCGGGTGGGGAGTACTCCTCCTCGTCCCGCTGGGGGGAGCGGGCGGACGGGGGCTGGAGCAAGGAGAGGAAACCGGAGCCGGACTTCTTCCTGACCGCAGGCATCACGTCTCTCGATGACCGGTGAGACCCTAGACCGGGACCCAGATCGGGTCCAGGACCCAGAACCCCTCCAAACCGGGACCCAGACCCAGACCCGGGCCGGGACCAGGACCTGGACCAAGACCTAGACCCCCACAGACCCCGACCCGGGACCGGGACCAGGACAGAGACCCCCACATACCGAGACCCTGACTCACCCAGACCCAGACCCACCCAGACCCTGACCGGGACCCAGACCCTCCAGAACAGAAGGTCTGTAACGTGTGGTGTCTTCCCCCCCCCCCCCAGACCCGCATCCCGGAGGAAACCAGACCCGGCCCCGGTCTCGGACACCGGAGAGGCCCAGAAGAAGTTTGGAGACTCGAAGGCCATCTCCTCCGACATGTTCTTTGGGAAACAGGACAACTCTGAGGTGGGTGGACCTCCTCACAGACCTCCTGGGGGGGTCTGTAGGACCCGCAGGGGGTCCCCGAATGAGAGGGCGTACTTAGACCTCCTGGGATGTCTAGAGGCTTAAAGAGAGCGGGGACATGGTGCGTGGCAGGGGTCCCCTCGGCAGTACGACTGGGACCCGGGTTCGAATCCCCCCCCGCGGGCCTCACTTCCCATAATTGAGTGAATCTCCCCTCCCTGAGGCCCAAGATGAAGAGGTGAATCTGGGAGTCTAACTGAAGGTGTTTCTGTTGTTTCTCCGTCAGTACGAGAGCCGCTCTCGACTGGAGCGTTTCTCCGGGAGTTCCTCCATCAGCTCAGCCGACCTGTTCGACGACCCCAAGAAACAAGCAGGTGAGGAGGATTCAAACTACCCACTGTGGAGAAGGCAGCGCCCTTCAGCAAGGCTCTGGTATCTCTTGTGTTGGTATCTCTCTTATTGTTGTATCATCATCTTTTATTAGGATTTACTAATTACTATTGCAGGATAAGGTTGACAGACATTATAGATACAGGATAGGGCTCATCTGTGTTAAAGATACAGGATAAGATTTATAGATAAACAGGTTTTATAGACACTATAGATACAGGATGAGGTTTATAGACTGTAGATATAGGATAAGGTTTACAGACGTTAAAGATACTGTATTAACTAATATCCTTGGCCTCCATCAGTGTAGTTTGGAGATGTTCTTTGTATCTTGTGTGTTTATCAATAACTAATGTCCTGGTTTGTTATCCTGTTGTATTGGAACTTATTGGACTCTTTATGACTCGTCCTGCTTGTGAAAAACCAAAATGTATGAATATAAAATCTATGTGGTATTAAAGGTGTCCTTGTTTCCATAGCAGCGGGTTCATACCGGTTCACCAATGCGTTGCCTAGCGCCCCGGACATGTCCCAGCTCCGTCTCGGCGTACGCTCTGTGGCCGGGAGGCTGTCGGGCATGGCGAGCGGAGTGGTCACCTCCATCCAGGTATGCCCCGCCCCTCAGGTAGACCACGCCCCATGTAGCCCCTCCCTCAGGTAGGCCCCGCCCCTGTATGCCCTCCCCGGTTGTAGGCCCTCCCTCCACGTAGGCCCCCGACTGCTCCTTCTCAGTGGGCAGCGCCCTCAGCACCTCTTAAGTCAGACTCGGGTCAGGTTGGTCGGACACCCTGCGTCTCTAACAGACTTTCTCATGTTTTTCAGGATCACTACGGCTCCTGAGTGTGTGTGTGTGTGTGTGTTTGTGTGTGTCTGTGAACATCTGTGTGTGTGTGTGTGTTTTGAGTCCATCAAGGGCTCTGCCCGCACCCCAGGAACCCTTCTGTGAGGCGGAGGTCAGACCCCCCCCTCGGACCGTAGAGAGAGTGAGAGTGAGAGAGAGAGAGAGATCAGAGGGAGAACGGGAGGATCCACGGAGACACAAATGCAGCGTTTTCCTCCCAAGCTTCTGGGAGCGTTTTGTTATCAAAAGAAAAAACAAAATAACTCAAATATATTTATAGTATGCATTCCCAGTATATTGGAGTTGTGTATAACGGGATTTACAGCAGTTGTGTGTATATTTACACAGTAGCTCCACTATCGACCGTGAAACTAAGTAGGCTGTTTCCGTTGGCCTCTAAGCATTTGAATAAAGGTTAATCGTAAGGTTAAGTGATGCATGGGTGTGAAGAACCTGAGGGCTGGTGTGACCTCTAAAGGTTAGCTGTCCTCTGAAGACTAGCTGGTATCTCCACGTCTCGGTGGTCTGTTGTCATGAAGGAAGGTGTGAGATCGGCTTGTTTCCATTTCCAGTTAAAAGGGCCACTATTTGACCCCCATGTCGAAAAGCCTTTACAAGCCACTTCAAAACCTCCCCTTTAGTGACATCACAAGTGGGTGTTTCCACGGCCTACTAAGTCGACTAGCTGCCCATCATGAATCTGGTTGGACACACCCAGGTGTGATGTCACTTACGGGTCGACTTATGAATGGATTTTAAAGGTTAATCAACATAACCAGCGGTAAACTAGGGCCCCTTTAATGTTTGAGGATAAAGTTTCTACTATTGGCATTGATAGAGTGGACAGTAGCTGTGGTCCGCTGTCCCACGTGCACTTTGTTGTGCCACATGCACTTTGCTGTGCACGTGTTTGCTTTGTATTTAGTCTTTCTGTGCACATTTCCCATGCGTGTTTTCAAGTGGCCTTTTTGTCCCCAAAGTGCACTTACATTTCCACCTCATGGGCTGGACCAAAACTAAAACCCCATAGGAGAAGAGGCCTTTTACTGGCTCAGTGGCTCTCCTCTGCAATCGTCTGAGGGTCAGTGTGGTGGAGGTGTCTCTGCATTGCCTGGACTTTAAAGTTGATCCTGTTTCTCCTTGAGAGGCTCTTAGGGAAGAGATGGAGGGAGAGGCAGTCTGAGTTAATGCGTTGATTGATTTAAAATGGTAAATGTAGTAGGTTGCACTTTTTTAAACATGCTTTTATGTTCTCTTTGCATGGCATCAGAAGTGTTGAGATGCCACTTCAGTTTGGGTTACATGTTGTGTGTAAATGGGGATATGGTTGATTTATTGTTTTTTGTAATTGTGTTATTTGAGTTGTGGCACTTTTGAGTGTAAAAATCATAAACCAAATTCACTCATGTGTATGTATAATTTCAAGGCATGTTTTTTTTGCACACTGTGGAGTCAAAGCAGCTTCTAAAACGAGTGTTGGGAGAAACCGTTTCCAATCATGCAGACTTATAGGACAGGTTTTAATTCTACTTGCACCCAATTAGGTTGGGTGCAAGTAGAATTAAAACGTAAATGCTACTTTGTGATCATATAATCCGATAATAAACGCAGAATTGGCATGATGTAACCAGGCAATGTTGTCCGTCCAGACATGAGCAACATGATCAGTGTTTTTAAAGGGTTCTGCTGTGGGGTTGATGTCAACAAGATAGATTACAATTTTCTGTTGCTTTTGAATTAGGCACAATTTACAAGTGTTGCTATAGATAGCAGACCTACATATATCTCCTTTTAGATTTGTAACCGTATAAAGTGAAAAGCAGAAGTTTCTATAAACAAATGTTCAACAGCATGGTGTGATTACAGATAGCACATGGTGACATTATATTTCAGTTAATCAATCAAAAGTGTCTTCTAGAATTCTCATTTTAGAAGCTCTGAATCCCCGGACCAAATATGTCGTGATATGTCAGATAACACGATGAGCCTTAATCCATACGCTGTGGCTGAAGGTGGCAATATTGTTGTAGCTTTGTATCATTTGTAAGAATTTGCACGTGGCAGCTTTTGGCTTGAATGTACTGTAGCCTACATATATTACAGTCTGTATAATTTGGATTCCTTGTTTATTCAGCTTTTTCCTGAGCTCTTAAGTAGAATATAATTTTTCAGTTTACCCAGTTTATGTCTTTGGCTGCTTTAGTTTGCATTCCATATTGTTAATGTGACATATTGTGACATATGATGTTCTGACGTCAGGCTGATGGGCGGGGTCTCGCCGTCCGGATAAAATCTGATTGGCTGAATAATTGCATAATTGAATAAATGGTAGCGTAATTGATTGCGGAAGCAATTACTTGATAACCGTTTTTGGACATTTTTTGGAAACTTAAAATGTATTAATCTTTTGAGAAAAATAAAGCTGTATTGTTACAAATAATCAAATAAATGGTTTGTGCCAGAACAAAAAAATACATATTTTGGTATTTGTTTTTATTCATCACGTCTATAAACGGTCCGCCTGGAACAAATAATAGCAGCGTAGTTCTCAACGAAAGTAGAGGATTGGAAAGAGGAGGAAGACTCAGAGCAGCGAGTTCCTCTGGTGACGCAGAGTGACGCAGAGCAGCGGGTTCCTCTGCGGCCAGCAGCGTCCTGGCCTTTTCGCGTCTACGTGGCTTAACGCGTCGACTCCACATTCCTCCAGGCGCATCAGCAACGCGGACACGGATCGAAACCGATGTATGTCTGAAGGTATACGTCGTTCTACCATGATAATAACTTGGACTGCACAATGTAACGGTATCGACAGGTCTATTATGCATGTTTAGAATTTGTCAGAACTTTTACGGCGTCCATTGATTGTTGCATCTGAAGTATCTGAAGAAGCAGCGAGTCCGTTTCTGCACTAAGATGTCGAATGAAGTTAAGCTACGGAAGAAAAGCCACTCGGCGAAGAGCAACAATTTGTCGGAGTCACCGAAAGCAAATGGAGAAGGGAAGGAGAGTAGGTCTGGAGGCCGGCTGGAGGCAGAGGAGGTCGAGAAGGAGCGAAAGTCTGGAGTCCGGCTGGCGGAACCTTCTGGCTCCTCGCTGCTGGACCTTAGAACGTGTCTGTGTGTCCTGACGCTGGCAGTGTGCGGAGCTCTGGCATGGTAAGACAATTCAACATTTCAATTTGAATCCTTGTTTTGGATTGAGATGCAAACTCAAATGTTAATGTCTGATGTCTGATGATCTTCTCCTTGATTCCAGGGTTGTACTGCAACAGAACGAGCGGTTCTCTGACCTGGAGAACAAATACACACTTCTGCACCAGAGGACAACGGGGCTGCTGACCATGGAAGAGGAAGTCCTCAGAGTGTCTGAGAAGGTTGGTATTGTTTCATATCTACCAGGACCACGCATTTCCTCTCCATTTATGGGCGGTCCTTGTTTTAGGAAATTGGTGTAGGGAAGGAAGATTTCCTTCAGTATGGAAGCATTTTTAGGACAATAATCAAATGAAAAGGGGGTCAAAACGAAATGCTTTGTTTCTGAATGGGTCAAGTTGCAATCACAATCAGTTTCTTCTGAGGAAAATACTTGGAACTCGCAACCGTGGAAAGGTCATGGAAAGATTGAGCGCAATCAAGTGTACTTTTTAGGAAATGCTTTTCTCCAAAGTACGACCAGTTAGTTCAGACGCATGTCGTTAAGGAGCAGGAAGGGGTCGGATCGTCTTCAGCGAGGACTCCTATAGGTAGAGTGTCGACCCCTGGCTGGGGGTCCGCCCCCCCGTCCCACCAGAGGATCCGACCCTCTCCCACCAGACGGCCCCTGGTTCGAGTCCCTCTCCTCCTCCTAGTGGTCCAGACTCCCTGAGCCCCTGGTTCATCGTGTTACTGAGTAGAGCCTCGCCGCCGGACCAACCGCCCGCTGTCTTGTGTTGTGGCCGCAGCTCTCCTCGTCCCGAGAGGACCTCCGGGAGGCCCTCGCCTCCGCCACCGTGGCAACCCGCCTCCAGCTGGACCTGGCCTCCCTGCGTGCCGTCGTCACGGCGATCCAGGCGGATGAGGACGCCGCCTCGCTCTCCCTCCAGACGGTCAACGCCCACTTCCTGAACGTGACGGAGCTGTGGGCCGGGCGCATGGCGGCCGTGACCTCCGACCTGGCCGGCCTGAAGGCGGAGGCGCGGGCCGCCCACGCCGGCGCCACGGAGCGCGTCAACGAGGCGGAGCGCCGGGCGCGGGCGCTGGGTGAGCGGCTGGACGAACAGGCGGACAGCTCCGCCCGCAACCTCCGAGCGCTGGAGCGGGCGGAGGAGGTGGACGTGGTGCGGGCCCGCGGCCAGCAGGACTGGAACACGGCGCAGCTGCTGGCGCTGGGGGGCCGCGTGGGGGACCTGGCCCTCCGCGGGGAGGAGCTGGCGGCCGCGCTGCGGGACCACGTGCCGCGGGCCCGGGCCTGCGAGGAGCAGCTGCCCGCCGTGGAGGAGGCGGTGCGCTCCATCCTGAGGCTGGGGGGCGCGCTGAGCGGGGCGGAGGGCCGGCTGGAGGAGCTGACCCTGACGGTGCTGGGGACGGAGGACGGCCTGCTGCGGACCCTCGGCGACATGGTGGTCCTCCGGGGGGAGGTGGACGCCCTGCAGGCCCGCGGCAGCGTCAGGAGGATGAAGGAGGAGCTGGAGGTGGTGAAGGAGGCGGTGCAGGAGCTCACCAAGGTGCTCAGGGAGGGCCGGGGGGAGGTG
>JAOPJL010000078.1:9741512-9753273 GCA_027123545.1 Trisopterus esmarkii | reverse complement strand
CAATGCATAAATATTCAGTGCTTATAATTCAATGTGTTTTTATTTTCAAAACCCGATGGCACAGATTTACTTCCATAAACTAACCCTAACAGGTGATAACCAGCAGGAAACTGAAACCAACTGTCACCCTTCACATTAGTCTGTGTATTCTGCGTTATCCCGATTTAAAAGGGATGTCAGAATGTGTCTTCAAGGGTAGAACCTTTAACAGTTTATACGAACCGAAACTAAGACAACAACAGGAGACTCACCGGATCACAAGGATCACCAGGGGAGTTACGATAACCGGGAGACCGGGGAGGGGCAGGCGGCGACGGAACCAAATTTCCTTGGAGAGTTCAAATGAAATCCATTCATACACTAAATCGAATTGACTAATTCACTCGATGTAACAAATTAATCACTAAGTGTAATACATCCTTTCACTCCACGCCCATAGTGACAGCGGCAGCGCTTCCGGATTCATAACCAAAACAACCAAACAACCAATCAGGCTCCGAGCTTCAACCCCGTGATCCACACAGCCACAAGCGTTGCCTGTATCCGGGCAGAGGAATATAAATATAAAATAATATAATATAATATAACATTATATAACATAATATAATATAAAATAATATGACACAATTTAATTAAATATAATATAATTTCGTCGTCGTTAACCATAATGTATATAATATCCTTAATTAATTCATGGTTTCTTTGTAATATTTATTAACCTTTATTTACCTTTATTTACCCAGGCAAGCAAATTAAGAACAAAATTCTTATTTTCAAGTGCAGCCTGAAAAGAGCTAGAAGCTCTTTAAGGGGAAGAGGGAGGGGAGTGCTTAAAGTGATACATACATAGACATGTAATACATGCCTTACATCCTCATATCCTCAAATCCAAATTTCCTCTCCAAAAATAATTTGTATCTCCTTATACAACCACTAACACGTTTAAACTTTAACCTCATATTTAAGGGCTATTTTTTGTATAGTTTGATCTTTTATATATCTTATAACAACCATAAACAGACGACCCCCTATGCTGCATCGAGTTGGTCTAGATGAGGTGCAGTACTTTAAGAAATCGCTAGAGGGCGCCAGCGGTAAACATGTCAACAGTAAAAGGGTTCTAGTAGTTAACTGTAAATCTCACTCGTAAAAGTTATATTTTTTACTTCAGAATTATTAATCCTATAAAGAATATTTGGAAAAACAATAAAACATGTCATTCTTCCTGGTAAGTTTTGGTTACTCAAAATTAAAAACATCCTTCCCAAACAAAGTGCTGTCTTCCACAGAGGAAGCATTTATTATATTTCACGGTCCTTAATTTACCATCTGCTCTGTGTCTGTTTTTAAGGAAATGTAATGAGGAGGAGAATCACATGACCGCAGTTCCCCAGCAACGACAACAATAACAACAAACAAAGCACTACAAAGTAAGAGTCCACAAGGCTCTGCACCTCTCCATCTATCAATGTCCCAGTGAGCCTACAAACGGCCTCTGGACTGATCTTTAAAAAAAAACAGATATTTAATGATATACATGATATGCATGATATACATGAACTCAGATAAACAAAGTTTATCTGAAGATCGTTACACTATCAACCAGGCCACTGCGTTGTCGCGGAGGTCAAGTTGCGGATAACTGTTGCACCACCTTTCTGTTGTGCTGGGGAAACGGGTGTGGTCACACCACATCAAGTAAAATCCCGCCCTACTTGAACCCAACTCGCAGCTGCAGCCATGCGACATCTGTCAAAGCTCTGCTGCAGACAGCGCTCTGCTGGAAGGCTGAGAGACCAGCTCTCTGCTGTGGAGAGACCAGCACTCTACTGGGAGGCTGAGAGACCAGCACTCTACTGGGGGGCTGAGAGACCAGCACTCAACTGGGAGGCTGAGAGACCAGCTCTCTGCTGGGAGGCGAGAGAGACTGGAGCTGTGCTGGACCCTCCAGTCTTCTTGGCAGCTCATGGGGACATGGAGAGTGAAGTCCGTCTCCCAGCACCACAGCAGATGTGGGAGAGCTTACTGCTGTTTACACAGAGAGGCTGTCGCTTTCTCTAATCAGAAACAGAGAGTAGTGGTATAAGAGGGAAAGAGTGTGAGAGACACAGAGGGAGAGAGCAGGAAAACAGGAAGATAGACAGACAGACAGTGAGACAGAGAGAGGCTGCCAATCTATTGATTTCTGCGCTTTGCCATTGATCCCCCCCAACAAATCCACCAGACTTCCGGAATCATCCTGACTGTACAGGAGACCTGCTTCTAAACAACCACTTTTGAGATGAAATATAGATGAGCACTCACCACCATTATCCTCTCCTCATGACCTCATGACAATGTATATGAGAACCCACTTCCACTGGGACTCTGCAGGATGTAAACATCCAGTGGTTATTCCTCATCAGTTCCTGTATCTCTCGTTCAATAGTATTAAAACACTCAGCCTGGTGCCTATTGTGGCCTAACCTAGGCACCAGGCTAGTGGCCTAGCCCAGGCACCCACTAGTCTAGGCACCCCCTAGGCACCAGGCTATTGGCCGAGCCTAGGCACCAGATTAGACACGTTTTAATAATATTGAACGATTTAAAAAAGAAAAATACACAGAGACAGAGGAAACCCAACGAGTGAAGCTGGGATCTTATTGTGCGAAACCGAGGAAATAGAGGGCAGAGAAAAGATCTGTTTGTCTCCCAAGAACAAGCGGGTGATTCATGCGTAGAGCGGGCCAACTGAAGCCCCCCCACGATGAGCTGAGTCAACGGTGGGGACACCCCCCCCACCCCCCTCACAAGGCTGGAAGGACATGAGTCAACAGTGACCAGCGCTCCACTCTGACCATTTCTTCTCCCAGTGCAACTCCCAGTCAGGTGTGTGAGCATACGTATGTGCTTGTGTGTGTGTGTATATTAAGCATTTGTGTGTATTCAGCATTTGTGACCTTTGTATTAAGCAAAGGTTAGTCATTAGTCTGCAAGGTTTTCCAAAACTTTCAAGGTGCAGAAATATTCAGCACGTCAAATAAGCCCCAGATACCAATAATCAGAAATGTTCATGAAACAGGGTGAGGAGCAGTGCGTGTGTGTATGCGTGTATGTGCGTGCGTGCGTGCGTGCGTGCGTGCGTGTGTGTGTGTGTGTGTGTGTTCGTGTCAGTGGGGGCTAGCGGAGGTCATGTGACGGTGGCTGGGTGTTGATCAGCTGTGTGGGCAGTAGGAATGCTCAGAAGGTTGGAGAAGCTCAGTGAGCAGTAATCCCACCGCGGTCACGCTGAGACCCTGGCCTGTTCTCCAGACAAAGCCATTATTCATTATTCATGCTCTTCGCTCTGTGCTTGGTGCTGCAGGACTTTATGATGTCATACTTCAGTGGAGATCTTTAAGGAGCATCGGGACAGAATAACGCAAAGGAGTGCGTTCGACTCTGAGGCCAAAGGTACTGGGATTGATCTCCCAATGTCCCCAGCCTAACCAGTAGTTCAAACCCAGTCTAACCAGTAGACTAAACCCAGCTTTGCATTAGTCTAAAGCCCGCCTAACCAGTAGACCAAACCTGCTCTCAACTCAGTTCACTGTGAGCTACAGTCTCCCTGAAAAACAACAAGATGACGATAGTTTGGCTTGCTTTGCAACCACACTAATTACACTATTTATAATAGCTAATTACAAATACGAAAAACACAATTAACAAATATTAGTGAATAGCGAAAGGCTAACCTTTATTCTCTGGTCTAGAGCTTGGGGGGATGGGGCGGGGGGGGAGGCTGTGTAACAGGGATCCCAATGGCCCGGTGGAACACTGTTTCACCATGGGGGGCACCAGGGAACCAGGTGGTGGAACCTTGTTTCAGCTTTATTTCCTTCAGTGAGTCTGCCACTTCCTGCTCCATCTCCACCTCCACCTCCCACAGACAGCCTCAGCGTCACATGGTACGGCGTCTTCTGACAAACAGCCGCTCCTAAAGGTCAGGGCTGGCTCCTGCTTATGTCACTTAGTGTTTTATACTTCAGTCTATTTTTGGGCTCCCCAGGGCCTGGAATGGCCACTTGACATCCACTTGGTTCTGTGTTCGATGAGCCTGGGCTGTTGTGTTGTTGTTGACGTCTGTATGTCCACATCCAGGCACCTAGAAACACCAGGGCTATTTATACACCTCAATCCCACCCAGACAATGATGCTCTGAAGAGAGTTCTCTCTCCATGTCTCTCTCTCTCCCCCCTTCATCTATACATCTCACCCTTCATTCTTCTCCTCTCTCCCTTTCTATTCCCTGTTTCCTCTCGCTTTCCCTTTCTCTCTCCCATTCTCCGTCTCCCTATTTTCTCTCTTTCCCTCCATGTCTCTCTGCCTCTCGCTCGTTCTCTGTATCACTATTTCCCGACAGAGAGAGAGGGCGGAGTGCTCTCACTCTACTCTGTTTCCATCTCTCTGCGGCTCCTCGCTGGCTGTTGCCATGGAACCCAGACTCATGACATCACACAGCGATGTGTGCGTGTGTGGAGATCAGAGTTCTTAGGCCGTCTGAGCAGCGATCAGCGATCAGGGGACAGATCCGACAGCAGGCAAAGAGACAACATCTGCTTCATGGAGAGTAACGCACACGCACGCACTATGCATGCAAACATAATCAAACGCCATTTGTATCAGTCAAGATCCCAATCTGATCAGCCTCTTTCACAGGGCAACGCCTCATGCACACACGACGCTGAGATATTAAATACACATTAAAGCATAACACACTCTGCAGGACCAGAGTTTCACAAGCTCTTCCTGTATTCCTGGGTCTGAGGCCCACAGGGTGAACGGATCTACGAGGAAACAAACCAGGGATATGTTTCATATTTGGTTTTAGAATAACAACGCAACAAACTCATAATGCCCACGATACAGCCTAAAGAATCTCGAACAATGACTGCTGCAAGTCTCCAGAGACTCGAGTCTCACAGAAGATCGTGAGTCCAGAGGCAAGTCCTGATGTCCACGACTCGGGTCAAAAAAGGACAAAAGATGACGTTGTTTCCGGCACTTTCCTAACCATTTTCCCTCGACCTGGATGGAAAACATCACTAGGTCAACGAAAGACGTAAAGGAGAATTCACGAGGACTGAGGAGAAGACGACCGCGGTGCTTAAGAAAACCGTCTCTGTGAGGAACCGAGACTATGTTTATCTACCCCTCCCCTCCCCCAACGCAGAAAGAAAGAGAACCCTGAAGATTGGAGTGGCTAACTAACATGTGTCACATAATGTTCAACCCAACATGTTAACCACTGGTCAGGACAGAAGGTGGTCAGCCGCCAGCCTCCACTCTTTAACGTTGGCCCTCCACCAATTCATCCAGCCTGCGCAGCGCAAAGAACGAAGACAAGGGAGGAACGGCCTGGTTGAGTCTGTTTACTTTGTCCAACATAGATTAGAGAGAGAGAGCGGGAGAGAGAGAGAAATGTAAATCTCTCCCTTTTTTAGAGATGTAAATAAGGTGTTTTTTTTGTTGTTGTTGTATCTCCCCTCCCCCCCCCGGTGAGTGCCTCTGCGTGTTGCTGCACATTCCAGTTTTGTGTTCATATGCAAAACATGATGCGAGCTTTGCCTAGAGAAGGAAGAAACGTGGCAATAGTCAAATCAAGAGGTGAGCCCTAGACTCCAGAGAGGGGGGAGTTTCTACGCCCACAGGGTGTTCACATGAGGAACAGCTCGATGGAGAGGGGGGGGGGGTCAGAACGCTGCAACAATGTACGCCTCTCTCGCCTCCTCCTCCTTCTACAGGCTGACTCTATAGACGGGCTATTTGACTGCCCCTATGGATGTTGGGATTCACATGACTGCGGTTACGTCCCAAAGGCATTTAAACCACTGAAGGAACAGCCCAACATCAACGTGATGACAATGTGTTCATCAGTGCTCCTGCCTGGCCTGCCTCTAAAGCTGTGCTCATGAAACGGCCACTTCATCCAGGGTTAGCCTCATGTCAATGTTAAAATGCACGGCCCTGGTAGCCACTGTGGAGCCACACTGCAAAGGAAAGGGTGGTGAACCAACATCCACCTGGAGTATAGAACCAACATCCACCTGGAGAATAGAACCAACAATCACGTGGAAAATAGAACCAACATCCACCTAGAGAACAGAACCATGTTTCCAAGCCATGTTTGCGTCCTACGCACTCAGACTCAGCCGGTGCATGGAGAAAATTAGATAAAGACTTTAAAGACAGGAAACATTAATTCGTTAAGGTAAAAGGACGTAACAACAAACACGTGTCGTTTGTAAATGTTTTTTTATTAGCAAAAAAGGGAGATGGTCTACAAATAGTCTGTCAGCGATGGAGACACGCTTTGACAAACGGCAGTTTGTTGATCGGGTCAAAACCTTTTTTTTTCCCTGGAATTGTGTTTAAAATGTCCGATTGAATGAATGACTGTGAATGACTGGTGAGGATACTCTCCGTTTTCATCTTCCCAGAGGGTCAGTCCTGTTCTCAGCTCTCTGCTTCTCCACCTCAAATACAGGAACAGGCTGACCCTAAAGCTCAGAGTCAAAACCATCTATGATGAAAAACGGCAGAGGAAATGGATGTATTCTGCACCATTAAATCAACCACATAGTAATAAGGAATACTGAAAACACCCGACATGCAACAGTAATGATAAGACATTTCCCACATGGGACTTGCTGTAGTTATGGCAGATGTGTGACACCATAGAAACCCCTGTATCTTAAAGTAGCCCCTCTCCCCCCCACTCTGGTGACACAACAGAGACAGCAGCTACACACATTTATTCTTTACGTTTTAAAAACTTGTTTTTGTTGTCAGGGACATTTCAGCAGGCAAAGAACAAGCATGTAGGCTGAGACCCAGTAGAAACCAGGACCAGGACAGGTGTGGACTGAGACCCAGTAGAATCCAGGACCAGGACAGGTGTGGACTGAGACCGAGTAGAAACCAGGACCAGGACAGGTGTGGACTGAGACCCAGTAGAAACTCCGTACCCCTGAGACCCAGTAGACACCAGTACCACTGAGACCCAGGAGAAACCAGTACCACTGAGACCCAGGAGACACCAGGACCACTGAGCCCCAGGAGACACCAGGACCACTGAGACCCAGGAGACACCAGGACCACTGAGACCCAGGAGACACCAGGACCACTGAGACCCAGGAGACACCAGGACCAGGCCCAACAGGTCCACCATAAAGCGACATAAAGCGAATGGCCAGAGGGGAGCTGTTAAAACGTACGAGCGCTGTACTTTTACAAACATCCGAAACAAACAGACGTTTGTGAAGGGGCGCTTTCTTTACAACGATGCAAACACCGGTACACAGACTTCTTAACGTTAGTTCAAAATGTTCCCGCAAAAAAAAAGAAAAAAAAGAAAACAAACCAACAAAAGATAAATAAAAGCAGTTAAAAGTGGCGTATAGTATACAGCACTGGTCCGTGACATCACCCTCCATCACCCTCCGTCCCCCTCCTCCATCACCCTCCGTCCTCCTCCTCCATCACCCTCCACCGTTCTCCATCATCACTCCATCACCCTCTGTCACTCTCCATCCTCGACTCCACGGTGGGCTTGCCACCGGCCGGCGCTGAGGACACAAGCAGACAGAAGAGGGTTAGCTAACCCTGGATAACCATTCAGGTTAGGTTAGAAACACTAACCCTCATTCTAACCCTTTGAGTTAGGGTTAGTCACACTAACCCTCACACTATAGAGTTAGGGTTAGTCACTCACCTCAGAAGAGGCTGCAGTCCTTGGGGTTAGGTGTTATAGAGTTAGGTTTAGTCACACTAACCCTATAGAGTTAGGGTTAGCCACTTTAACCCTATAGAGTTAGGGTTAGCCACTTTAATCCTATAGAGTTAGCGTTAGTCACTCACCTCAGAAGAGGCCACAGTCCTTGAGGTTGTTCTTGATGATGACGTCGGTGACGGCGTCAAACACAAACTGGACGTTCTTGGTGTCGGTGGCGCAGGTGAAGTGGGTGTAGATCTCCTTGGTGTCCTTCCTCTTGTTCAGGTCCTCGAACTGACACTGGATATAGGCCGCCGCCTCCTCGTACGTGTTGGAGCCTGTTCCCATGGCGACCGCACAACAAACAGTAAAACAGGAAGTTAGACGACAGGAAGTGTGTGTGGTGAGCAATCTGGAGTGTCATGAGGACTGTTGAGGTGTAAACCGGTTTACAAATGAACTATGAACCAAACAATAATCCCAACGCCAAACCGAAGTGTTTAACCATTTACATATGCATGCACCCTATCAAGCCTTGCTCGTATCCATCTCAAATCAACTCGGGTCGACAATTTGAAGCAACCAGATGAAACGCCCACAGCCACTCCCCCTAAACACACAACTAGCTCGCTAGCTTCAGCATCATGTGGGCTGGCCTCACGGAGACTTGTGATCACTCTGGAATTAAATTCTTCCTTTCGGTCAGAGCATTTGATTTATTGTTTTCCATCAGGATCTTAAGAGAAAGTCAACAATATGACAAAACATTGGCCTTCCGACCATAGCGTCAAGAGTTCAAGCCGATAGGAGACAGAACATTGCGATGTTTGTCCTGACAGGCCTGGTTAAGTCAACTGGTTCAGTTCATCTCTGGACCAATGGAGCCATCCTCCGCTGCTGCCTTGCTCACCGCCGTATTCTGGGTAGCAGATGGTGAGTGGGCTCCTCCTGATCTTCTCCTCAAACAGGTCCTTCTTGTTGAGGAACAGGATGATGGAGGTGTCCGTGAACCACTTGTTGTTGCAGATGGAGTCGAACAGCTTCATGCTCTCGTGCATCCGGTTCTGGAGACGAGAGCCACACATCTCACTTAATGCACTCAGACCATTATATATATATACATACACTTAGACCATTAACCATTATGTATACACTTAAACCTTTAAGTGTATATATAATGGTACAATTATATATAACTAGACCATTATATATATATATATATATATATATACACAAAATTACACTATTATACCATCATATACGTACAATTAGAACATTATATATATATAATTATACCATTAATTTACATCCTTTTAGACTCCATCAAGATAGATGATCCATCGATGATCCATTTAAACGTAACCTCATTATACTAGTCATTTACATCGTTTTATAATCTGTCATGATTACTTTTGATATACATTTGAAATAAATGTGTATAAGTAATGGGACTCGATGGTCTAGGAACTAGGGGCTAGGCGACTAGGGGGTCTAGGGACTAGGGTCTAGGCAGGAGGGCCTAGGGTCTAGACTTTAGGGTCGAAGCAGGAGGGCCAAGGGTCTAGGGAGGAGGGACTAGGGTCTATGGCGGAGGTGTCTAGGGTCTAGTACTGGGACTAGACTCTGAGGCAACCCAGAGGCTCCTCACCATCTCCTCGTCCTCCGCCAGCACCAGGTCGTAGTCGCTGAGCGCCACGCAGAAGATGATGGCGGTCACGCCCTCAAAGCAGTGGATCCACTTCTTCCTCTCCGACCGCTGGCCGCCCACGTCAAACATCCTGGTAGAGAACGCAAGTATGAGAGATCTGCTGGTTGCTAAGCCCAAAATACAGGACCCTAGGTGATGCGCACATATTGGTCCACCCCCTTAGATAAGGTACTATAGATCCATGATAAGATCCCCCACCCCCCCCCCCCCCGTGTCGAGTGTCATAGGGGGGGGATGCAGTCTTTCACAGTTGGACCATTTATGCAAATGTTCATGCAGCATGTCAAACTGTTGACCTGCAGCCTGATCTACATACAGAGAATACACGGTGAATGAAGTTAAGATCATTTTATACTTTTTTTGTTTTGTTTAGGCGGCAGGCGTGTGTAGCTTAGACGACCGCCTAAGCTGTAAAGGGCCGTGGGAAACCCAGTTAGCCAGCAACTAGTTGGCAGCTAGTTGCTATCTTGGAGCATCCTCAACCCGACCTGTAGAGACACGCTCAACACAGATCAGTGAACGTGGAAGACGTGCGATCAGCGCGGAATCTGTCTCCGATGTCTTCGATGCTCCGTCAGCGAGGCGAGACGGAAGGAACCCGTCTCAACACGTTTCAGTCTGCTGCTGAACTGGTTCGTGGTGCGAAGCTTAAACAATCACACGGGAGCCGAACCCACAGAGGACACCAGACCGGATCTCTGCTCGCGTTCCTTCGCTACAGACAGGCACGACGGAGCGGAGAGCAGAGTCTCAAACACCAGCCGACCGGAGCATGTGGTGAAATGTTCCCGTATTCAAATCACTTGTGATGCAGTAAACAAAAGCCTGAGAAACATTAGGGTTCTAATACAGCTTTTCTGCCAGAAGGAAAGCCAATCTGTCAACTGTCACTGTGTGTCAGCATGATGACACAGTGTACTCCTCCCACATGGTGTCACAACAGAAGGAGAACAAACAAACGTCCAATAAAGAGGAAGTGAAGAGTACTTGAAGTGCAGGTCCTTGAAGGTGAAGTGGGTCTCTACGATGCCCGTGGTCTTCACTCGGGTCCTCAGTACATCCTGCTGGGTGGGGATGTAGGTGGCCTGAGATATCCTATCCAGATCGTTCAGATAGCTGAGAGAGATGAACAACAAATATACAAACATTAGAGACAACATTATGAAGCATATTGAGACCACATTATGAAGCATATTGAGACAACATTATGACGAATATTGAAACAACATTTTGAAGATTTTGAAACAACAAGTGTGTGTGTGCATGTGTGTGTGTGTCCCTGTTTGTGTGTGTGTCTCACTAGGCGGCGGAGTCGTTGAGCTGGTACTCCCGGGAGCGGCCAAAGCAGGCTGTGACGCCGCCATCCTTCCAGAGTCTCTTCATCACGCCGGCCAGCTCAGGCGTCATAAAGCCCTCCTCCGCAGAGCCGGCCAGGACGAAGAGCTGCCGTGCATCATCCTGAGGGGGGGGGGGGGAGAGAAGCAGGAGGAGGGAGGAGAGAGGAGAGAGGGAGGAGAGACGGAGTAGAGGAGACGAGGAAGGAGGAGACAAGGAGGAGGGAGGAGACAGGGCGGAGGGAGGAGACAGGGATGAGTCAGGGAGGAGGAGTCAAGTAGGAGGAGACAGGGAGGAGGAGACAGGGAGCAGGAGTCAGGGAGGAGGAGAGAGGATGGAAGGGAGGGGGGAGGAAAGAATAAAGAAGAGAGAATGGCGAAGGAAGGTAGGAAGGGGACAGGAAGGAAGAGGAAACAGGAAGTAAGGAGGACGAGGGGGTTGTGGTCAGTACAGCGAATCATCTCTAACCAAACCATGGTGGTGAAACACTACAACAGTACTCAGGTTGCCGTGGTGAAACACTACACCAGTACTCTCGTTACCATAGCGCAAAATTACACCAGTACTCAGGTTGCCATGGCAAAACTCTACAACACCACACCAGTACTCAGGTTGCCATGGTGTAACACCATCACTACTCACGGCTCTGATGGAGTCTCCGAAGTCGATCTTCAGGCGGCCCATGGCTCTGATGATGGCGATGATGGACTGGATGGTGTTGCTGTAGACCACTGCCTTGTACTGCTTACACTCCTCTTCTGAATAGCCCGCCTCGTGGATGATCCTTCACAGGGTCAGGGTCAGGGTAGAGTTAGGGTTAGGGTGAGGGTGCGTCAGTCACACAGAGCTTTATTTATCTTTACGTGGCCTGATGGATATTTGTGAACAAAGGAACAACAGTCCAACTATACTTAAAGGGATAGTTCACCCATTTAGAACCGGCGTTCTATCATTATAAAATCGCTATTGTAATGTAAATTAATATA
>JAOPJL010000078.1:9648004-9662764 GCA_027123545.1 Trisopterus esmarkii | reverse complement strand
TGTGTGTGTGTGTGTGTGTGTGTGTGTGTGTGTGTGTGTGTGTGTGTGTGTGTGTGTGTGTGTGTGTGTACCTTTTCTAGCAGGATCCTGACACAGGACAGGTGTCCCTCGTAGATGGCCGACAGCAGCGGGGTGAGTCCATGTTTGTCCGGGGCCTGGGGAGGGGAGGGGGGGCGGGGGAAGAGAAGAGTGAAGGGCGATAGGAAGAAGTGAGAATGCTACAAGTCTGCATTCCCGTTTCATTCACTGTGGAGGCGGCCGCCCTGGGGCCTCCGGCCTACAAGCCTCCGCCATCGCTCTCAGTCAGCCTCCTCCTTTATCATCATCACAGGAAATAACTTGAGCTTACTCCTCTCCTCTTATCATCTCATGAACGACCCCAGAGGAACACCTGCACCACTTCAACACATCCAAGTTATTTATTCTATAAGCCCCCATTCTGCTGCTCAGTATGCAGACGCAGGCTGGGAGAACCTGTTCAGTGAATGACGGGCTGATAAAGGAACAGATAAACAGCAGGACGTGGTCACCGCTCATGAAGGAACAGAGAGAGGAGCTCAGCCCACAGGCTCCAGGAATCCGTTTATTGTTCAACGGTACAATTTTTCATTTTAGATTAGCTGCAAAATGTGTACCACAAGTCACCAAAGACATGTCCTCCAACTTAAACTACACACAGATAATATGATTTGTCTTCCTTAGTGAAAACAATTTAGCTAATCTAATGAGTCGGGCAAAGGTGTCTGCTCCGCATCTGAAATGTAATTCTATAAAACATACAGTACAAACATAAACCGCTAGGAGTGAAGACGACCTGCTTTGGGGTGGAATATGAGGCTTTCAGCCAAGACAATTCCTCTGAGAACATCACAGCTCTATGGGGCAGCCGGTAAGAAATGCAGTGCATGCTTTAGTCCACCCTGTTGGACCTGTGTCTGTTGAACTCCACCCTGTTGGACCTGTGTCTGTTGAACGCCACCCTGCTGGACCTGTGTCTGTTGAACTCCACCCTGCTGGACCTGTGTCTGTTGAACTCCACCCTGCTGGACACGTCTCTATTGAACTCCACCCTGCTGGACCCATGTCTGTTTTACTCCACCCTGTTGGACCTGTGCCTTTGACCCAGATAATCGCTCTTGGGATGACAGTTGACCCCATCTTTAGTAAACCCTCCCCATAGAACAGGTGTTGTGGCCGCCCCATGATGGTGCATTAGGTGGAGCTGGAGGTGAAGCAGCAGCAGCAGCAGGACTTACGTTGACATCGGCCCCCTGTGAGAGGAGGTACTCCAAGATCTCTGCATGGCCGCAATCTGCAGCGTAGTGTAGCGGCTTCCTGCCGCCCTCCAGGGTCCGGTTCACATCCTCCGCCTGGAGGAGAAAACACACTCGGGTTAGAGTCATTGAAACACACTAGGGGTTAGAGTCATTGAAACACACTAGGGGTTAGAGTCATGGTAACACCACGCTTGGGTTAGTCATGGTAACACGCTAGAAAGAAAAGATAAGTATTGGTGAGTTAACCCACGATTAATCTCTTTTTTTTTTTCTACTCCAATTGAGGTTAAATGAGATTATCAATAAAAGTGTAAAAGTGTAGTTCAATTCAAATATGTAGCGCCACAGATTTGGGAATTGTAATCAGGCAGTCACTTAATTGTGTGTAATTGAATGTAAAGTAAGTGGAACTAAAAACAAAAATGAACTCTGATGTGAATGTTGACATTAATGCGTGCGTTAATGCATCCGTTTTGATTATATTATATATATTTTCGTGCTAATTCTAACAGCCCTAATAAAAATACATAGAACTAGAATGTGTCTCATATATCTGTAGCGAGGATATTGATTAGAAATAAAAAATTATTGAAATATGAAGATTGCACATGGAGTACATGCAAGATCGAGTTACTCCAAAGGAATGAACAATTTCCACTCTGCAACATTCTTCTAAAAACTTGACTGCAACAAATGCAGCTCTTGCACAAGCAACTCTACCTGCATCCCCTGCAAGAGCTGTTAGACCACAAACTGACACACCCACCCCCACCCCAACACATTAATGTGGCCGATCCCCAGGGGAAGGGAGCGTACAGACGCATGTCACAGAAGTAATGTGGTCTCAAGGACCACCAAGCCAGGGGTAGATCACAGACCCTGTGTTCAGCCCCGCTCTGAAGACCACTAGAGTCAAAGGATGAAGACAGGAGTGGTGTGCACGAGGAAGAGGATGCTATTGGCGTTTCCTTTCACATCCAGATGTGATAGAAACATGCAGCGAACTTAAGCCAGACCAAAACCATCAGTATGTTCACACCGTCACAATAGCGTTCACAGGCCATCAAAGTTGAATCACTTATTCTACTCTGTATGGCATTGGCTGTCTGTAGACCTGCACCAAGCGGTCTGTGTGTAGATAAGCTGGCTTCACCAGGCAGTCGGTGTGTAAATCAGCTGTCATCCATAAGGGTGGATCACTCATAGAAGGTCAGGCTAATCCCAGAGAAAATTGTTATATAATTATTATTCCCATCCTCATAGGTTTATACCCCGATGCCTCTGAAATAAGGGGGGCTTTGAACTGGCTATAAAAGCAAAATCAAATGTCAAATGAAAAACTTATATATTTGAAAGCCATTTTCAACTCCCACCTTAAAAAAAAAAAAAAAGATAATGAAACGTCTATGAAGTGGACGTTTCTAGAGCTGTCCTGTTCGGTTGGTCGATATGCACTCATTGGACTAGATTCTCATTGGTCGGACAATCGCTGGCCTTCCTTTCACTTCCTATACTTTATTTTTGGAGGTGGCTGGTGGATTCCCAGCCATGATAAGAATGTCTACAAATGGTAACTTGAACTTGAACTGGGTCTTCAACATACTTGATGAGATTCATTGTCTGTTCATTCATGTTGGAATTTCCTCTTTTTAAGTGATTAAATCATTTCATGCGTCACACTGTACTTGTGCTTCTCTGTACTCAAGTCTGAGAAAAATCACGATGTAATCAAATATAATGTACGAAGAATTGTATCTTCTGTGAAAATGCAGAAGTAAACCAATATTCTGTTTTAAGAGATGTACTACTGTAACACACCAAAACATAGTGTGATTAAATACACATCCCATACTTTAGTCCATTAAGTAAACACAAAATCCCTTTTGCATTCATCTGATGCCAGGACGAGTTTAGACCTCATTGTGCTGTGCCTTGAATCCCTAGAACATAATGCCAGGCCTGTTGTGACTACAAGCCTCGTACTAACTGAGTTAAACCTTGTAGCAGTTCCCAGTTGTTGGTCCACAAGCTTCAGGTGAAGGTGCTTTTGGTCTTCAAGATAATCTGATTATCCCCAACTGCATTTATTTAGCATTAATCTTTCCAACAGGTCGCTCTGGATCAAACCAACAGAGGAGCGATATGATGTTTATACTATGACAATAACTGACAACGGACCTAATGAGCAAGTCTCATTGAAGAACAATATGATATATTGTAACAGACCAGTGATCAGCACTCACTAAGTTCATTAGGGAACAAAATGATGTTTATAACAGACCTGTGAGCAGCAATCACTCATTACGTTCTTCAATGAACAATATGTTTATAACCAATTCTGAGCAGGCCTCATTACGTTAAAGCATAATATGATTATAACATGTGTAACATGTATATGTTTATAACACTGAGCACGACTCATTAAGGAACAATATGATGTGTAGAACAGACTAAGCAGGACACATTAAGGAACAACATGATGTTTATAACAGACCTGTGCAGCATTCACTCATTACGTTAGTTAAGTTAGTTTTAGTTAAGTGGTTTTAGTTCCAAGTTGGCTCAGGCTAGTAGATGAGCTTTCAGCTGAAGGTAGAGCAGTACCTCTCAGTTCAGCTCATCTTCAGTTTGAACGCTTCATGCGTTCATATCGGAACATGTGTAGAACTCCTAGTAGAATAACGGACCGGTTCTTGTGAACATCTAGAGGCTGGTGGCTAAGGCTAGCCCTGCTAGCCTCCCAGCTGTCAGGTTAGGGTTAGCATGCTAACGCTAGCCCTACTAGCCTCCCAGCTGTCAGGTTAGGGCTACGCTCGGAGCTCGGCTGGTTCAGTGTTTAATGAGTTAAAGCGGCGAGTTAAGTTACCTTAAGGAGGTGGTCTTACCTTAAGGAGGGTCTTCGCCGCGTCCAGGTCTCCATTCTTCAGCGCCCACGTCAGATCCGTGTCCGACATCTTATCTCTTAGTTCTGTAAGCTAACGGGCTAACGGGCTAACAGCTAGCCTACCGGAAACAGCTCTGAGCTAACGAGCTAACGGGCTAACGAGCTAGCCGAGCAGGGAACCTCTGGTACTGTGAAGAGAAACTCGAGTGTTCCCCGTTCTACCAAACCGTAACCTTAAACGCTAGCCGCAGAGAAAAGACAAACAGCCTGATCTGAAGAAGTTTACAGACAGAGGAACGGGGATCCGCCTTCTGCTCCACGATCACTTCCGGGTCGTCAGCCGGAAGTACCGAGTTAACCCGCCTAAATAAACTATTTTATTAAGTTCTAAAAGGTTTTTTATTTAGTTATAGGCTTAAATAATTAAAAACATTTTTTATTAAGTTATAAAACTTATAAACTATAAAATGAAATAAATTGTATTAAGTTATACAAATGTTTTATGAAGTTATAGGCTGAACATATATACACGTTAACACAATTACAGGTGTTTTATTTTCATTTGTGAATCATGTGCATGATTCACAAATGATATATGCATTATATATAATTTTATCATATGAAAATGCACATATGCAAGACAAACAGAAAAGGTACTCAATATCAACATATGTTTCTCAGAGGACAGTTTGATGAGGGTTGGAACTCGATGAGGTTAAAGACAATCCAGTTGTATCTATTAGCTCAAAATCGCCCTCTATCTATTAGCTCAAAATCGGCCCGTGTCCCACCGGTCACGGGGCCATCAGGGCTAGGGCCCCAGGGCCAGTGGGCTGGGGGCCCCTAACCCTAATCAGGGCAAGGGTTAGGGCCCCAGGATCGGTGGACTGGGGGCCCCAAAGTACCACCATTGGGGGGTCCAGCGGGCAAAGGCCCCTGGATTTATTTTCAACCTTTTTTAGCAATTTGAGAGAATTTTTAAAATGTACATTGAGTTATGGCTATTGGCAATAGGCCGGTTATGTACATGGGGTTCCCTTCCATGTAAGGCTCTCACTGTCTTGAGGCTTTAGGGTCGGGCTGTAAGGCCCTCATTGTCTTGAGGCTTTAGGGTCAGGCTGTAAGGCCCTCACTGTGTGGAGGCTTTGGGGTCGGACTGTCTCTCCGATCGTAGTCCACAGTACAGGCCGTGTGGAATCTCAGAAACATCCGGACTGCTGGTCTCTGGCCCCGCCTTCTTCCTGTCCTGGGTCCCAGAGTTCTGCTGGTGCGACATAGTTCACAAGAAGCAAAAATGTATCTTTGATATGATACGACAAATCGATGTAGTTGATAGATATATCACTGGCCGAGTGGAAAGCGTGGGGGATCGGCGGGACCTTTTATCAGTGCGTTATTGATTTTATATCATCGGTGTTGTGGAGTCGGTTTCTATTCACTACACAGGGCCTACTGTGTATACAGTATATAATATATGTTTATACATATATATATATATATAATATATAGATCCGACCCGCACCAGGCATGGAGAGGCCAGGGCCAAGGGCTCCGTGCAGCTGGATAGAGAGGAGAGGCATCATCGAGTCTCTATGTTCTACCTACATATATATATATATAACTCTGTACACTGACCCAACTGGGACTCTGGACAGGTTGTCATGCCCCCCAACATGTATGCTCATCTGAGGGAGGAGGATAAGTAATCATGGAGATGCATTGCGTGTCAGCGCCAGTGTTCATTCCTCAACAGGGAGACAGACTAGTACACTTTTTCTTTATCTTTACAAACCCCAGAGAAGGGATATGTATCAATAAAGAAACATGGCCTCAGGCTACCTGCCACTTCAACAACTGTTCAATCAGTCAGCTGTGAACACGGAGGTCAGCGTAAACACAGCAAAACAGAAGGGGGCTGGAAACAATCGTACTGTGGATTAACCCCACAGTACAATCCACAGTATGATTGTTTCCAGCCTCAACGATTGTTTCAGGCCTCAACAACTATCCTTACTGGCGTCAACGGTTGAGGTTCCCACCTCTGAAACCACATCCTGTTTCGATGATCTGCTGAACCAGCAATAGAGGAGAGTCACCTCATCAACACTCCCTTGATGGTTTTATTTTTAATTGTAATGTAGCCTCATAACAACCTAACAGGCCAACTGTTCTCTGGCCACCAACCTAACCATTTCCTGTTTCCTGTAAGAGTGTTAGAGCTGGTAAGTATAACGTTTTTGTTATACTTACAAAAACGTGCCCGAAATGAGTCAAGTCACATTTGGCCATGCAGTGTTTATCACATTTTGCAAGCAGACTATGACTATTTTCTATTTAGTTAGTGAGCGGATGCATTGATCCCAACTGAATAACAGAAGATATGATAGAGTTGTCCAGACCATAGTCATAAACCTACATATGCAACTAATGGTCAGATTCTGAAACGGCTTGTTCCTTTAACCTGATGGTAGAACATGATAGCGCCCACCAGTGGCCGAGTGCAGAAGTAGTGCAGGAAGCTGCTGCCATCAAGTTGTTAACGTTCTGTAATAAATTGAACCGTCTACCAGCCTTGAGGTAGCTCCTTTGAAGGGAACAACCCCCCTGTGGCACTTAAGGTTTTAGCTCTGTTGCAATGAAATGAAACGCAACAATTTGTATGGTCAACACTTTAGTAGATAAATACGGCGTTATTCACAGCCACCCCCTGGCTGCTGCCCTTAAAGTGTGCATGAAGGATTCTAGCAGAGCCTGCATATGCACGATGACGAGATATGGATGTCCAGATTCAAATTCCTACCTTGAGGTGAAACCCATACTGATTACCATTTATCTTTGTGGTTTCTCATGCCGTCTTTTTTGTCATTGCTAATCGGAGCACAGCAAGGTCATGGGTGACTGAAGCCCCCAGATACTCCCACTGCTCTGCAAGATCGGCAGAACCTGGGCCCCATGCTGAGCACTTCTTCAATGACAAGACGTGGGTCTGCTCACACAGCAGTACAGTCACCATCTGGAGCCTCTGCTCACAGGGGACTTACGCACGGACGCACGCGGCTGTACCCTTGATTTGGGAAAGTAGGATAGCAGAGAGTTGGATGGACACTTCTTGTTTGTTTGTCGATTGTTTTGTAAAGTCTGTGTGCCCACATATACCGAGACAATCCTTCATTTGAAATAGAAAAAAGCATTTGCAGTAGGGTAACTCTCTCTCTTCCTCTTTATTGCAAAGCCAAATCGATAACATATACGTCCATAATCTGTTTTAGGAGTTAAAGCTCTGATTTCCCACCACCTTATGAACATTGGATTGGGTGCCAGGGAGTCCACACCCCCTAAGTGCGTCGTTGGATTGATGAACGTCCTGGCCTGCTTCACCCTGATATCCTCAGTAGCACTTAAATCAAGAAGCCCCAACCTTGAGCAGCACAAGATGTATTCAGCATCATCTGGGTTTACAACTTTACGATTTAAAAAGTTTGGATAAGGAACGGGTAATCGTATCTCCTCTGCTGTGATGGATTTACAGCGAGGGAGGGGAATAAAAAATGCAGATTGGAAAAGTAATAAAAAGGGGGGAGGGGAGGAACAGCAGGAGTGTGCGATACTGAGAGCTGCTATTAAACTTTCCCATTCACTGTAGAATCTACAGGGAAGAGGAAATCTGTGGTGCACTTCTGCAGAGAGAAGAGACCATTATTATTAATGAGCCCGCATCATGATGAAGGTTGATTTGTTTTTGTACCACTTATGGTCCGTATGTCCGCGGTCATCCCAGTTCCTCAACCCACACAAATAAAGACGTATTAAAGCCGAAAGAAAAAAACTAACAAATGTTGCTCACCTTTCTGGACCGGAAGAGGGTCGTTAAAATAGTTTAATATAAATAAAGGTGTTATGTCACTATCTATGGCCGCATGAGGTAACACCGTGGGGACAGAGAGAGGGCTGCCTGGTGAAGCCTCCGCACTATTATAAATGTTTCCTCTGATCTGGGAACTATGGGAACAAATACAAAAGAGAAATCTTTGTTATTGCCACTCTCTACATAACTAGGAAAAACATCAGATCAATATCACTAAGGCTGAGTGGGATGAAATGATAAGAATTGAGGTCATGGATTGGACTGCAGTCTGAAGAACATGGAAACATCAGCGTTTCAGGACCGTTCTAAAAACAGGGCAAACAACCAACCACCAACCACATCCAGTCCCACTAAAACGCTGAGACTCCCATGAGGAAGGGGGGGACTGAGCTCTTGTGATGGAGACTCCTTGCTAGATGAAAGCAAGTTGGTGGAGCTATGTGGGTTACAAAGTGGCCTTGTTCCTGCATGTTGTTCCTCCCACTAGTGGTCCATCACGCGCTGCTGCGTGCTGCTATCCCACAATCAGGTGGAGGAGAGTGGACAGTGTGGGCCAAAGTTACAGCTGTGTGTGTGCTGCATCACTTTTCTATTGCTGCATGTGTTTCTAAGAACATCACTCCTGTTCCTGTTTTCTCCGTCTTCCCCCCGCCCTTCTTCTGCTGGATCTCTTCTATGATATATACTGTATTTCTTCAGTCCGTCTGAAGATTGTTTCTACATCTCCTTCTTCTATCAGAGTATCTGACCGTCTTAAATCCTGAACCTCTTGTTGTCCAGCTCCTCTCTCCAGCTCCCCCCTTTGTCTTCTCCTGCACAGACTTCATGTGTTACGACCTCCGGCCTATCCCTGTCCTCATCTCTCTCTCGCCCCCTTCTCTTACTTTATCACTACATCTATCTCACCTTCTCTCTACTTCTCTCTCCCTCCGCTCTTTTCTCTTTGTATTTTATGACTTGTGATTTCTAACCTTCAAGCCTATCTGAGCCTCTCTCACCCTCTCACTCTCTCTCTCATTGTCTCTCTCGTTTTCTCCTTCTTTGGTTTTTATGTATTGTGATTTCTTACCTTAAACCTATCTGTATCTCTCTCCCCGACTCTCTCTCTCTATATAGTCAGGTTCATTATGGTTGGATTTGAACTTCCGTTGGCTTTTTGTGGAGAGTAAGAAAACTATACATTTTTGGAAACCTTATAGTATAAGCAATCAGAAAAACAATGTTTCCATTTGCCCTGATACCTATATGCCCATCATCTTGGATTTTACAAAATGGCTGCCGTGAAAAAGGTTTTCGTCAATATCTCAGCTTCTAAATAACCTAGAGCTTTTATTTTGACAGCTAAACTACCATTTTCAGGGCCAAGGAATCCAATGGTAACAAAATAAATAAGCTAGATTCAACCTAAAACTTAATTGACTGAAATTTGTAGTTTTATTGAATGTTTTACAAGTGATCAATCATGAGCGTTCCACTAAGTTAATGTCCATTAAGAGCCAACATGCTCCTCATGACAGAAATGTGTTTAATGTTTAAGGCAATCAAGGAGTCTTTACATATCATCACTATCATCGTCATCAGTTTCATACTTATCCTGTGTGTCCTCATCATTCTGACACGCACTGCCGCACTGGCAAAGATCGGTGCAGGATAAGTTGTTTTTTCTGCAAGAACATCTGGCAGAAGAACAGTCTCTTTTGCATTGACAGCTAACCATCTCAATGATGGCCTTTGGAGCTGGAAGGGCATCTGTCATGGTTGGTTTCAGCTGGCCATCAGACTCCTTGTGGTAGCCATTCTGCAGGGGATCCATCTGAGAATCTTGCAGAGCAATGCTGGCCTGTCCCCACACTCTGGCTTGGATATGGACTCTCAGGACATGTTGTCTTAGAGCTCCAAGGGTAGGAGGTAGCTTATCACTTTCTGCCATATGCTTGCAGAAGAGATGCCATCGTAGTTCGGAGATGGACTTGATGTAGATGCCTTTGGGGGAGTAGGCTGCACAGACGAAGCTAGCCAGAGTGGCCAACATAGTTTCGGTCACTTCTTCCTCTGTTGAAAGCATCTGCAGTGAACTGATCACATCTTTATCTGCATTCATGTAAACTTGCAGCCAGGTTGCTTTGCCTATACGGGAGAACCTTCCAGTGTTGTCAGCGCCAGTGAACGCATGGAAGGCTGGCAAAGCCTTTGCTCTTTCTGACCCTATTGCTCTCCATATTGGCTCTATCCCCATAACCCCAGAGGCCATGGAAACGGACGTGTTCTTCAGCATGAGGTCATAGTTTGCTATGACCAACACTAGGACATCTGTGTCTGGGGAGAAGAAAACCATCTTTGCATCAGGTGGGTTTCGCTGTGTTGCCCGCACAGCCTGGTAGATCAACAGTGTGTCTGCTTCTTCGTGATTGTTGTCCTGGAACACCAAGTCTTTGTTGCTCCTGGTATGCCCTGAAGAAGAGGTGATGACCAGTTTTTTTGATATACTGTTGTACTCTAGAGTCTTTGCAGCAAGATAGTTGGTTAGGTCAGCCTTCGTCTTGTCATGTGAAAGGAACCTGCTCATTGGGATGTGTTTTATGTTTGTGTCATCTCGGACCTGATACTGGATTGGTGCTCTTCCTTGCCTTCTTTTATCCCTGGTAGCACTCTTCAGAGAATCATCCCTGTATGTGTCGAACACAAGGATAATTTCATCATAATCTCGTGTGAGGGACATCAGCCTGTCGTTGAAGCATTCACTGAGATGTTTGACTGTCACTATGGTTGCTGGTTTCTTTGCCATTTTCTGCAGAAGAACCATTGCATCTACCAGGGCTATCTTGCGACTTGGAGCATCTGGTGTGGTGTCCATCCCATTTTCTGGCTGCTGATCTTCCTGTGGAGTTTCTGCTGTAGCAAACTTGTTGAGGAGGTGGATCAACTTTGATTTGTCCAGGCATGGCAGGATTGTACCATCTGGAGCAAAAAGGGCTCTTGGTGTCAAAGTGAATTCGTAGTTCCCAATGGCCTCTTTCTGGTTGATGTCTCTGCTGGACCTGGCCAGTACCATCAGTCTGCCATACAAGTCCTTGGTCTCCTTTAGATCTACATTCTTGTCTCTGAGTTTTACTGTGATTTTCTTGTTTGCAGACATGAACATCTTGTTGTTCTCCTTCTTTACTGGTGCCCATAAGCTAACATCTCCATTAATTCGCTCTGAAACGTAGTCTTCATACAGCTTTTGACCAGTCACATCTGCATTCAAGATCTTTGGTACATACTCATCAGGGATGTAGGCATGAGTGATCACATTGTGCAGCTTTTCACCTTCAACAGCAAATGGGTTTCCATGTTTCAGTATGGCTGCCTTGATCTTGTCAATAACATCATGCACCTTCTTGACAGCACTTGGCCCAAGGTCATGATGCTCTCTGGTTTGGTCGGGGTCCAAGTCAAACTGACTCTTGAACTGTTTTGCAATACGGGAGAGTTCTGGTGTGACCAAGAAGAACCTCTGTCTAGCATTGGCATTGTTCGAGATGCCGACGAGTCCAGAATGAATTTTCATCAGCTTGTTCAGATGCTCGCATGCATGGTCCGCCCCGATGGATACAAAGGGAATGTCATTCTTCGTGACTGCAAGGTTGCCTGCTTGCAGCTCTTCCCAGGTTGCAGGGTGATTGGTCCTCAGATCATGCATGTCTGCGATGTATCTGGGCCACAGTCGCTTGTATTTAATCCGGTCAAAGGCGAAGAAGAGCTTGCTCAGCTGCTCTCCGGCTTGGAGATGAAGCTCCAGCTCAGCATTCCGGGTTGCAGCAACAAAGAACAAGATTGCTTCTACTCGATGTAGGTAGTTCATCATTGCCTTAAACATTGCATTCTTGGATCTTTGTTTCTCCCATTCTTGGAAAACTGTGATGACATCAGCAGTGGTCAAGGCCTCAAGTAGGGTGGTATTGGCTTGTTTCACAGACTCAGCTTTTGTGTGCTTGCTCCCATCTGAACAGGCAGCTTCAACTTCCTCTGTTGCCTTCAGACAGACCTCTTTCAGTTGTGGGTTGTCGTTGAAAAACTCCTCCAGTGCCATTTCATAGAGAGCTACATATGAATAGGTGTGGGCACGAAGAGCACGCTTGTAATGGGTACATTTCAGGATTTGCCTTGTTGTTGCAGACCCATAGACATCAGCTTCTATCCAGGCATCATCGATGCCGGAGTTCTCCATAGAGGTACCAAGAGCGCGGAGGGCAGCCATGACAACATGTAGCTCTCCCAGTCGTGGGACAACTGTGCGTTTCAGGTCAGGTCTGTCATCTAGCAGTTTGACCACCTTCTCATAAAGAGCCATGTCAAAAGAAATTACAGTGGGGTGATCTTCACCAACAGCCAGCTTTCTCAGTTGACTTGCTTGCATGATCACAGTCAGCAGGGTTGACCACTCGTGTGCCACCTCTGGGAGTAGTGGTAGGGCTCCGACCTGGGTCAGTGGCTTGCTTTCAGACAACAGTGAGTTGTATCCTGCCCAGCCTGGAATATTGCTTGATTCTTCCCCTGCTTCCATTCTGGATAAAGCAGTAGCAACAATCCATCCTAGTTGTGTCAGCTGGTAGGATCCTGAGATTCCCTTGCTGGTGACAAAGGGGTCTGTTCTCTTGGCAAGCTGTGGTTTTGGCTTGTCACAGTGCAGCATATCTACATGGTATGGAGTGATAGATAGACTCTGGGCATATCCTATCTTCAAGGGGGGTGCAACTTGTTCTCCAGGTACCTCTGCCTTCTGGTACACAGCAGTAATCGTTCCATGGGTGGTTCCTTTCCCGTCAGCAGTGTCCTCTGAAAAGTCTGTGTTATCTATTGCGAAGAACACAAAGGAACCCTTCTTCAAGAATGGTGGTACATACAGACCGTGGAACTTTCTGGTGTTTTGTACAACAGCATTGGCCAGAGCTGTTTCCAGTAGCAGTGTACGGCCATACGGAATACAGTAATCATGTGCACTGAAAAGATCCATCAGCATCTTGTTGCGGGTGACGTGATGAATAGTCAGAGCCAGCCCCAGGACCTGTGGGTTTTCTCGCGTATGGGGTGTCCTGAATGCTGCTGATTCTCTTCTTGGCTTGTAGTTGACCTGTCGGTTGGATTTGGATCCATACATGATGTTCTGGCTCACCGTGAGTGCTGCTCTGTCAACAACTTTGGCCCTCCGTTGAGTTTCCAGGCAGTCAGCAGGCCCTATCATGATCAAGCGGATCATGGTATACAGCTCAACTGGAACGTCATGGATGTCACTGGTGACCTCTATGGTGTTTGTATCCTTGGTTGTCTTGGTAAAGTTTGCGATGCTTTTCCTTATCACCTGTGCTGCTCTGTAGATTGTCTGAATGTTGTCCTCTTCATCGCCATTACTTTCCGTCGCAGAATGAACCATGCTTTCCTCGCATGCCTCTGGGGAATAGAGAACAGCTGACTTCCTTCGATTTTTTTGAAGACAGGACTTAAGGTGTGGCAAGGCATTGAGGGTCTTTTCTTTCAGCCACTTTCTATTGAATGTAGGTACGTGATTTTCCAAGCCTTCTGTGCCAAGCATATTCACATATGTGGTTTCGATATCGTCCATAGGTAGGTATGCTTGGTTCTGTGTTTGGACATCAATAAGGTTGATCAGCTCGAGCAGACTTGCACGCTGTAGCAAGGGTTCTTTGCGCCCTGTTCTGCTTCTACTGGTATTGGCTTCTCGCTGTCCATGGAAAACATGCTTTGTCCAGCAGGATTTGTGGTACCGAACATCAATGGAATGTGCATCCCCTGCTGAAATACATGTGTTCAGTCTTGTTTTCAGTATGTCATTATTTGATCTTTCAACACATTCTTTAAGAGATTCTCCAGCGTTGACTGTCCTCAGCTGATAGAGCTGCTCATCATCATCTTTCTGACAGAAGAAACATTGTTCCTTCTCAAGTGGACTTGTACGGGACCTCATGAATGGTGTTGAAGAGCCAGATGTTGATGGACCTGATTTGTCCATTTCAGTGCTTCCTCTTTTCTTTCCACGTTTCTTGGCAGTGTGGTGGCCAGTAGCTAATGCATGTGCATGACAGTCTCGGGCACGTTGGATATGGTCTTTGTTAGTTGCATTTGCATAGCAACTACGGTGATAGACTGCCTGATGTGTACAGAGTGTGTTCTTTGTACAGCTTTGCAGTCGTCGTTGGACCTCAATATAGTTGCCATCATGCACATTGGCCCTCTCTTGTACTATATCCAGCACGTGCTGGTAGGAGTCCATCCGGGGATGTTGCACCAATTCTTCCTTGTCAGCATCAGACTGGCACAGCATACACTGCTTCCAGTTGATAGACTCCTGATCTTGACAAGTAGCCCCTTCAGCAGCTTGTGGTTTCATGTTTAGAGCCTGCTAAAAAAATAAAAATACCACTGTAATACAACGACCACCAACTTATGTTGTTGGTGGTAACGGGGAATAGTAATGGGAGAAGGATGAGAAAAACACACACGTAGCTCTTTCCTTCACTCGTCTGTATTGAATCTTATTTTACACAACACATACAAACAACAGACTAATGTATACATACGCACACACAGTTTTAGGATGTCTTTTTAACATGTTCTAAATCAGGGGTGGGGAACCTTTTTGTCATCAAGGGCCGGATAAATTTTTGTAACTTGTTTGGAGGGCCGCACTTTTTTTAGGCCTATAAAAATAGCTCATGTCAAACAAAATTGTTTAA
>JAOPJL010000078.1:9246573-9262555 GCA_027123545.1 Trisopterus esmarkii | reverse complement strand
CCCCCCCCCCCCCCCCCCCCCCCCCCCCCCCCCCCCCCCCCCCCCCCCCCCCCGCCCCCCCCCCCCCCGCGCCGAGCAGAGACTGGCGAGCAGAAATTCAAGGAAGACTTAGTGGCGCTCACCGAGGGGAACAAAGGCTTTGGAGGGCTCGCTGGGCTTGGACACGCCGACGCCGTTGACGGCGAAGACCCGCACCTCGTACGGCACGCCCTCGATCATCTTCTTGGGCTCGAACGTCGTCTCCTTGATCAGGTCAAAGTTCAGCCGCATCCACCGGGAGCTCTGTTTCTTCTTCCTCTCCACGTAGTACCCTTTAAAGCACACACAGACCCATGAAGGACCACCCACCCCCCACCGCCCCCGGGGGGATAGATGGGAAACTATGGCGTAAGCCGTCCGTTCAAACCGCGGCCTTTCGGTGGAATGTGTTTACCTAAAATCGGCGAGCCGCCATCGTAGGTGGGCGGGTCCCAGATCATTGAGCACCAATCGCCGCCCACCACTGGAACCTGAGGGGCTTCTGGAGGGTCTGGGATGTCTGACAAAGAGAGGGCCATGTTAACAAGAGGAATCCAGCTCACTAAAGTGTTCACGTTGACTGGGGTCCTTGGGGTTTTCACTGACCTATGACCTTGACCTTGACACTGCCGGTGTCCTCTCCCGCCTCGTTCTGCAGGACGATCTTGTAGTTCCCAGAGTCTTCCCTCTCGGTCACCTCGATGGTGAGGCTGGTGTGGTCGGCGTACGTTTCGGCGTGCACACGGTGGCCGGACTCCAGAATGACCTGAAAGCCCAAGAAAGAGACGGAGAATAACACGTATAAGTAGCGAAATAAGAAGTGACGTGGCCCTTAGACTGTAGTGAGAGGGGTAAGAGTAAGAGGGAAGGGCGACTGACTCTCTCTCCCTTCATCCACACCACCCTGGGTGCCGGTTCTCCGCTGATGGGGATCTCCAGACGCAACTTGTTTCCCGCCACGATGGTCACCGTGTTGTCCGGGAAATTCAAAGTTTCCAAGTGCACACGAGGGGGATCTGGAATCAAGGACCACGGAAGTCAGTTCAACCTTCTTTATCAAGCATGTTGAAAAAATAGCGAGAAGGACCGTGTACGGAAATTCTTCTTTCACCGATGATGTGGACTTTGGCCGCCAGGCTCTGCGAGTATCCCTCGAGCACAAAGGTGTATTCCCCAGCGTCGTGCAGGGAGGTCGTCTCAACCTCCATGCGGTGGTTCCTGTGGAATCAGCAGAGCCTCAGTTGCTGACGTTTGCCTTGTCATTGGATTAATAGTAACCATGATTGACCCCACACCATTGACACCTGTTCACACTGGTGTAGTGCAAAATCTGTCGGGTCCATTTGCCTCACACTCCTCAATCAAGGACAATGTGGACTTAGTTCCCCCGTTTCTGTCTACACTGATGCACTGATACACTGATGCACTGATGCATGGAACAGACCCCTAATCTATGAGCTACACTCTCAACTATGCCCATGGCACTTGCCTGAATAGGGTACATAAGAAAAATCTATTATTAATATAGATTTTTATAATAAGTACAACAATCTCATCCGTTTGATTACGTAAACACTGCAAAGAAATACAGATGGAGAGAGACAGAAGGAGAAGAGAGAGAATCAGAGAGAGACAGAGAAAGAGAAATATATCCTGGAACATATTTTGCATTCTGCCTAATTGTCAATGTAAATGTTTGTTTACATTGAGAGAGAGAGAAAGAGAGAGAGAGAGAGAGAGAGAGAGAGAGAGAGAGAGGGAGGCAGAGAAAGAGTGAGGGGAGGGAGTACTTGGCTCTGTGCAGGATGGTGATGCGGTCGTTGGCCTGGATCAGCTGTCCGTTGCGGTACCAGCGTCCCGGGACGTTGCCGGGGAAGATCTCACAGTGCAACTTCAGGGGCTCGCCCAGCTTCAAGGTCACGTCCTGCAGATCCTGGAAGATCTTCAAGGGCTTCACTGGAACCCAGACAAGACATCCAAGCATTTGCTTTATAGCTAAGGGGCAAAGTGACCAGGAAAGACAGAGATAGAAGTTTGAGGCGCAGAGCGCTACGTACGGTCAACCTGGACACGAGCTTCAGACGTGCCCCCGGTGGCCATGATGGAGTACACGCCGGTGTCTTCCTTAGAGGCGTCGTCGATGACCAGAGAGTGCTTGGTGCCCTCCACCTTCACGCGGTATCTTGAACGCACCCCGGTCGGAACCTCCACACCGTTTTTCATCCTGAGAGGTGAAAGGAATAGTGGATGATCCATGCGTCAACAAGGTAAACTGCGGTTGGTGCAAATTGACTACAGAACTTTCAAACAGATGTTGAAGTACACACATAGTGTACTTCAACATCTATGAAACGTTGTTCACCTAGCGGCCATACGGGTTAGTTGGGTGGGAATCGTTGGGGAAACATGACAACTCATTGCGTTCATTTTTGCTACTGCTTTCCATTTCGTTAGCAGCACGTAGAATGCATTTCCGTCGTCACAGGAACCCCCGAAGATTCTGAAAGGTTTATCCACCCCAAAAAAACCAACATGGGCCACTAGGTGGATAAAGCCTCTGGACGTCATGGATACCATTTCACTTGGGCGCCTTCCTCGGACACCTCACACTCCAGCTCAACCCTCTCGTTCACTGTGGTCTTCACGGCTTCAATGGATTTCACAATCTTCACCGGTAGCTCTGGGGGATGAAGGGGAGAAACCAAACACGTTTCAGAACGGGATATTCTACATTCTGCAACATCGTGGTCTATGGCTTGGCCTAACTCTGCAAAAATCCAAACGACGGTCACGACCGCACATTCAACACGGAGCACAACGGAGCACGTGAAGGGATCCTACCTTTGACAAACAGTTCGGTCGTGCACTTCTCGTCGCCGGCGGCGACGGAGTAGGCAGCATCGTCGAGCATGGAGCAGTTGTTGATGACCATGATCCTCTGGGTTCCTTTGTGCTCAAAGATATACCTATAGGCAGGGGTTGCGAACGTTAATCCTTAAGGTCACCTTAAGAAACCACTGTCACGCTGGGCCATTCTCTAAGAGTACTGCTTCATAGGAGTTTGGCAGGGAAAATAGTGGTCTGCAACGTGAACCCCACATATGTAAAAACGTTGGCCCATTGAGGTCATTTTTCCAAATCGAGAGAAATTACGCAAATTTTTGCCAATGAATTTCCCCAATTTTGCATTGGGGTAATGCAAATTAAACAGTACTTTCTTCTATTAGAAAATAGCCAAGCACAATGAAAATATCTATTTTGTTGCTTTGGAGATAATAACTGTGTTATCACGGTGATATTGTTTTATTATTATTATTATTATTAATAAGAAATCTGTATTAAAATGGTTTAAAAGAGAGCATGATTTCACACACATTCCAAGCCGCCATCTTGGTGCTTTTTCACAATTATAATAACCTTAACAACAACAACTGGTTGCTTTGTTAATCTACCATTTGTGCTCCAGAAGAACCAAGATGGCGGGCTTGACCTTTGATTGAACCTCACATCGCATGTACTGTGAATTCCGGTGTCAGACAAGTGGGGGTGGGGTCACGCCAGGAGTCTATGCGATGATGCGGTGAGGAAAATCAACTGAATGAATGGACTTACTTCCTTTGACTAAAGGTCGGCAGTGGAGCACGAATAGGGCCGGTGGACAGGAAGTGTGCAGGAAGTGAATATGGCAGACAGGTGGAGGAAGCGCCATGGCATAGCATGACATCACAGACAGACAGACAGACAGACACATTACAGAGACATCATGCTTGGATGGATATGAAGTCCCCATACATGATCCAAGAAGCAGAGAGAGAGAGAGAGAGAGAGAGGCAGACAGACAGATGGAATACAGTGGATGCTTCCGGAAACAGAATTCTGGAGAAAATGGAGACTGGAGACCAGAAAACGACAAAAACCTCCAAGACAGCTGTCCACAGCCACAGTTCAGCTTTGGATGGAAACTAGGAATGTGTATGTACATAGTCAGTCTACATATTTTTTCAGATAGAATGTAAATAATTGGAATTTACTTATGGCAAAAACATCACTGTCTGCTGACGACTAGAGACTTTTCTATTTTTTTATGATTATACTTTTCAAAAGGTTCTAAATAAAATGTATTAAGTAAGTATTTTTTTCACAAATATTGCCTATCGATGTTGAGAAAAATATATCTTAAAAAATCTAATGTATTTAAATGTAATGCATTAATTTCCCCTTGGGATGAATAAAGTAAAGTACCTATCTATGAAAAAGTGTTTGAAAGCCAACCTAAGTTAGAAACCCATGAGGGAGGTATTGGCGTTTTCCTGCACAGAGAACACAAAGTTTCATCACCATGAAACCTAAAAGTCATCTGCAGCACTGTCAATTGAATGTGTGAGAGAGAGGGAGAGAAGAAGAGAGAGAGACAGATAGAGAGGCGGACAGATAGAGAGGCAGACAGATAAAGTGACAGAGAGAAAGTATTCTACTACTTTACTCTGTGGTTATCAGTGCAGTGATCTGGACTGTGTGATTGAGTGTAGACAGTTTAGCAAAGGAATGGGTGACAGAACAAATTACGAAGTAATGAATGCAATTGGTGAAACAATCAAGTGAATGTATTTGCGCGAGAAGCATAATACATAAATTTGAAACATTGTTTCAGTCATTTTTGAGATGTGTGATGAATTTAGAAAAATGGGACGAAACGTCAAATGAAATACATTTTACCTAAGTTGTTGTAAAATGCTATAAAATTTACGCACAAACATAAAAGAACGTACATTGACTAAGCTAGGATCTAGATTGGATACGTACTTTGGAGTGGATCTGATCTCCTGACCGTTCTTGTACCATTTCAGCTCGACCGTGGGGTCAGCCAGGTCCACCATAAAGCGAATCTTTCCTCCTTTATCCACCTGGTACGCAGTATCCAGCTTTTTGGCAAATGCTTCAGAAATAGAAAAAGAAAGACCCTTGAATTGGAGGGCAAATAAACTCTTCAGAAGAAAGATTAACAAAAAACATCATCTTGGTTTTCTGAGAATTATGTGCAGGACACGACCCAGCGATCTGAGCGATCTGATTGGCTAAAAAAAAATTATTATTTCCAGCAATCTGACCGGGACCCAAAATGGACCCTGGCCCACAGTTTAAGAAACACTGAAGCAACTGCAGAATGTCTCATGGAATAAGGATTCTTTCACCCCTGTGCTTACTCTTCTGAATTTTTTAATATTCAGTGACCAAAAGGTGGACATGGGTTGATATTAAGTTAACCTACAGGAAAACCAAAGAAAAATCCACATTACAGACTTATAACGTTTGTGAGACTTGAAACGTACCCTCGCTCTTCTTCTCCACCTTCTTGGTCTTCTTCAGCCTCTTGAGCAGACCCCTCAGGTCTGTGATGCCGTAGGTGAAGGCGATCTTCTCGTACTCATCCGGCCGGGCCTTCTTCAGGATCTCCCAAACATCGACCTCGGGCACGTCCTCCTGCTTGTGCTCCCTGACCAGGTGCCAGATTCAGAGGTAAGGTGGTGGTGGGGATGGGGGGTATTGGTCAAAAAAGGGACCTGATGGGTGTTTTATACCTAGCGGCCATCTTGGCTCCATCTTGGCTAAAACTGCTGGCGAGTCAGCAGTTATAGTCGAGATGGAACCAAGATGGCGGCTAGGTGAATAAGACCTTTTGGTGTGTGTTTGCGACGTGTCCTGAGGAACTCGCCATTAAGAGGGTTCTTGGGTTGGGTGGCTTGAAGTGGCATAGGGATTAGAGGTGGGAAAACAGGGCCAAAATGGAGGTTGATCAGCCGTTTACTTTGGGTTGGGAGACCTCTCCAGCCGTGTTATGTGAATCGTAAATTAAGTGAAAAAAGGGTTCACAAAACTCAAATGATTTGTTTATATCATTGAATGATATTCAACTGCATGTCAAGTTCCTAGTTAATGTTAGCTACTGCTAACTTCCTATTACTACTAACAATACAACAAATATATGTCAACGGAAATTCTGATTCTCATTAACGAGACTCATTCTATAAATGCTAAAAACAAATCCGAATTGAGTAGGGTAGGGTCTTCAAGTCATGTAAGTATCCCTTGATTTCTATAGAGCAAATTTTGGGCATTTCTTTTTCAGAAATTGATTGGCCCAACTCTTTGATGAGTTCCTCAGGACATGTCTCTCAGAGAGATGGCCACTGGCAGCCGACCGCCTGCATTAACTCGTAACAATCCAGCGTTAACGATGAAGATCAAGGCATCACAACAAACACAACATGGCGGGGAAACAGATGCTGTTTGAAGCCCTTCAAGACATTTGCTGTGAGAACGGGTTGTTTATGCGTGTTGCAGTGCGTTTTCTCCGTGTCTGTTAACTCCCCGGTTGGATGGAATAATCTCTATGATGCTCGCTGTTTACATAAATGCTCACACCGCTATCAATCATCAAGATTTCAGACATTATTATGATTATTAAGTCTGATGATACGTTTCATGCATGTACATGAATGGATAGAGGAAAGCACCAACTGTATTATTCTAAAATTATTATGGATAAATTCTGAATTTTATTATTGTATAATAATGAACCAGGGCTTTGATTATGAAATCTTGTTACTGTGAGAGGGGTAAAAAATGTGATTATTGCTGTTATGTCTTTTGTATATCTGAGGTTGTGGTGCAGGTTGAAGGATAATACATGAGATTGTTGTCAGCTTTACTAATGGAACGAAACCTGCCTGGATACCTGGGGAGTCGATAACAGACATGGGTAATGAGGGTAATGAGGTACTCTTACATATTCGCACCCTTCTAAAATCCCATCCCTTTGTGCGTTTGTTTGCTTATCTCTGTGGGTGTGTGTGTGGGTGGGTCTGTGGGTCTCAGCCATCACTTCAGGGAAGCTCTTTTATTGTTAGATGATGGAAGAAAGTTGTCCATGGCAAAGGTTAAATATATGAGATCCTGGGTTAATATACATGTAACCCTGAAAAGGAGTTGCTCTGAATATTAGTCTGGCTGAATAGATACCATTCAGTCTTTCCTTTCATTGGTTGACATTTGCTTCCTAAAATGTCTGAAAGGGCATTCCGGTATTGAAAAGCGTAAAAAAAAAATTAACAGTATCATCTTTTTTTTTACATTTAATAACCGTCCTGTTTATTTTTCAGGCCTTCGACGCGAAAAGCCAAAATAAACATTGTCATACTTGTATTGTATTTCTGAAGCGAAATAGAATGACAATGTAGTCGTAACACCATTTCACAGCATCATCCTTGTCCACCTGTGCAGCAGCGTTAATGAGCCACAATGGCTGTCCCGCCCCTCTCCGCCTCAACCAATCGGTGTCAGCCGCTTGACATCATTAACGCAGGGCGCGACGGAGCTTCTAAGGAATGTTGCTTTGGGAATGAGGTGTTTCCGTACTACGGTAGGCCAACACTCGTCCAGTCCTGTAGAGCTACTTTTCATGCTGGGACTCTAAGAGAATTTGTTTTTACTTACCCACCGTAAGCTCTAATGGTTTAATTATCTATTCTCTCGACTAACCTTTGTTGTCTGAATAAGTGGAGGGGGGGAGGGAGAAGAAGAGATAAACCCAAAATAAATGTGTCGTTCTACTTTACTTTACTGCCAGTAATATCTAGATGAGCTCATTCAAGAACAAAAAGGAATGGGAAAAAAAAATACAGCTTGGAGAATTGAACATCCAAACCAAGACTTAAATCAGCCTTAATGAGATACGAGATGACTTTTATCTCATAATGTGTTGCTTATATGTAAGGCATTGAAGAAACAATTGAATGGCACAAATGGTGGAACAGGAAAACAGTTAAAGGAAAATTACCATTACAAAAATAAAAGCGAGGCGAAAGCAGCATATTGCAGAGAAGGGCTTGGGGAGGACCAAAAGGTAGGAAGACTGCAAAAAAGGGTGCGCTGAAGCCGGGGGATATTATTCTCACCTATGTTTAAGGAGACCACTAAAATCAAGCTCCCCTGCATCGTCTTGTCCTTCACTGCTGTTGTTAACGAGAAGAGATTAATGGAGAGGCAATCAGTCACCATAAACAGTCACAGGCAAGTGTTCTAAAGAACAATGCGGGCAGGCACAACGCAAAGCAAAAGCTCTGGGCTCAATCGGTGTTATGACACGTGATTGGCACCTTTACACGCAAACCATTTATAGGTCTTTTCTTTTCCAAGTCAGGCTAAAATGATTTTGTGTAACGGACTTCCAGAGCTTTTTTTATACAATGTTCATCCCACAAAGTCACTCAATGTAACATTGAGTGAGATGAACAGTAGCGCTTTGCGGTGCTTGTTCTGACACATTGTTGGAGGGGAAAGGGTGGGGGGGGAATGTGAAAGTGTTGGCCAACTTGGTTGATTTTGTGATTACCTTTAGAAAAAAGGTGAATGACATTTTTACAACCATTTATTCACACAGATACACTTCTGAAAACATTATTGGACGGTGTGCCATTTGAAAGTGATTGGAATATGATGCCGGCCCCTTTTGGAAAGGGGTGTTCCTCATCAGTACAGTTCAATGGACAAAAGTATGAGGAAGCTGTCAGATATCATTATCTGAATGCTGCCATCCCTTAGGATACAGTGTTTACATACAATCATCTGCCTTGTGTTGCAACTGTATGGTTCTGTTCTCGTTACCTTCTCTTGAAAGCCGAACGAATGTCAATACTCTGTGAGCCCTGTTCGGGTTCTGTAAAACAATCATAAAAATACAGTGTGCAATGTACATTTCATACTCGAATGCTATGATGATTATTAAAGGTGCTGTCGGTAAGATTTATGCTGTGTGCACTGCATTCCATCAATAAAGAGTGAAATGCTCTATGAGAAGGCTGTCCACAAGTCCTGTTCCGGCGGACTGCACCTGCCTCTGAATGAGACAATTTAGATTGCTTCAAAGAATCCATCTTGCCTGCCAACCACAGGTGCTTGAATGCAACACTTCTCAATTGCGGAGAAACGTAGGGAGGGAGGTTTATTTAAAAAAAGCTGAAATCGTAACTACCGCCGCTTTAAATTCTACATATTACACAATACAATCACAGGGTCGAGGATGACCAACCTTTCACTTCCAGGTCAAAGGAACAGCTGTCGAACTTGTCCTTGTAGCTGACTTCACACCTGTAGTTGCCCCCGTAGTTCTCCTTGGCCTTGATGATGTGCATCTCAAAGGTGTGAATCTGGAGGAGAGGAGGAGGGACGGATGGTGAAAAGAAAACATCAGGAATGGGGACTGTGGCATGTTGAGATATGAATTATTTATGCCGGAATTCAGGAATTTCAGCTCAGTCGAAAATCTCATTGCATTCATTGGAGGTTGGTGAGGGGGTAACTTAAAGGACTAGTTAACCCTGAATTTAAACGGGAACAGTCTAACTCTGCCAATTTCTAATATAAGAGAGTACTGCTTAATACGCTTGTTAAAATAAATAAATTGCGGTCTGCAACATCAACTATGTTTCCACAAAGAATGTGTGTAAAAGTTGGACCATTGACGTCAATAATCCAGGATCACAACATGCGTATGAAGCACTTCTCTCTTGCATAAGAGAACTGCCAGAGTTATGGTTCCCCTTTGATCAGCTGTTTGAAGATCTGATTCAGAAATTCAGGAATTTCAGGTCAGTCAAAAAACAATCATTTCATTCTTTGGTCTTATCGTCATGCCTCACCGCACCACACAATACCATGAGACTGGAACCATATCCATGGACTTCTGTAGACAATGGCCCAACTGTCCAACCAAACACCTACGGTCACTGTGAGCGTGTCCGGGTCCCATTGAGAGCGTGTACCTTGGTTATCCGGTCGAAGGTCTCCTTGAGCTGCAGGTGCTTCCCTGTCTTGCTGGCCAGGTCCATCCATTTGCCCTTGACCCACTTCACAGTGGGTTTACGCAGAAGGTCTTTGGCCTCCACCTTGGCGATGAAGTGAATGTCAGCGCCTTGGACGTCCAGAGAAAGAAACAAGTGTTCATGACAGACGCACACACACAAATTCTGTACGGCTTCACCCTTCACGGTTTACCCGATGGCCAACGGGTCACTCCTTTTAGTCGCTCAGTCAGGTCATCAAGGCGTGCAAACCCGTGTTCAGAAGGACCTTGCATGAATTAAAATGAACTCTGAGATCCTAACCGCAAAACCGTGAACCGGGGAACTACATGCTAATCTTTTATGCTAACCTGCTAAAGGTCGTACATGCTGGTCTCAACCGTGAACCACCTATATGCTGTTAGGGGGACTTCATGGTAGTCTCTTCCCCATGAGGGGAGGGTGGCAGGTCAGTCACTCACCCAGGTCGACGGAGCCTCCCTGGGGCCTCTCGATGAGCAGTGTGGACAGTGGCGGAGTTTCAATGGGCTTGTCCAGGTCATCCAGGCCCTGGCCCTCTCCAAGGGACCACACTGTGCCCAGAAGAAGGGATAACACACAGTCAAAACACAGAGGAGAGGGATAATACACTCGTTCATACACAGAGGCTTCATCAGACTTCTGTTACAACCGAGGAAGAGGAGATGAAGGCATTTCGTTTCATCAAGTGTTTTTGCACCCACCTCTCTGCTTTTATCTGGAATCCGACCGGGGGGATAGACGCAACGACCGGGGGTACAGTCAACAAACATATTTTTCTTCCCACAGCTCAAACATCACAATCCACACAAATAACAGCTGGGCTTGAAGCGCTTTGCAAACATGGAGAAGCGTGTATCACATGATATGGAACACAGAACTTACAACGCTAATGCTGGTTCCTCCGCAAGAAGGAATACAATTGCTTTCCGTGTTCCTGATGCTGTAGTCCACAACTCCGGTGTGAGATTCCTCATAGAGCACAGTTTTGCAATTCTTCACCATTTATTATTTTATATGTAGGATAAAATTTACTTGACTTTGAAAAGGGCTGAAATTCCCTGCCGTTCTAATCTAGATAAATCCTAGTCGGACATTCTAATCTCTTGAGATTAGTGTGATGTCTTCTTGATAAATCTTGAGCCATCTTGAGGTTACAAGTGGCTGTGGTAGAAGATGGGAGGTTCCAGAAACTGCACAGCATCCTTTAAGCATTTTTAAGGGGAGGGAAGGTTCTGCTATGGTGCTTAAAGAAATCCTTCTTTACGATAGCCATGCTGGACCTGTCTCTATTTTTTTATTGTCCAGTCACATTCGTATCCTTGGGACCAGATTTTGGGAAAATGGGAAAGGTTGTGTTCTGTGTTGTTGTTCTATGTTTTGTAATGAGAGATAGAAAAGGCTTTAGAGGGTGGCTTCCGGTTACACTGGTGTGTAAGCAAGGTATAGGGTTTTGGAGCAATAGTTTGGAAATTAAAAAGGTTTTCCTAATTAGCTTGAGTACTTTTTTTGGTCTCTTTCTTGACCTCTTGCTATTGTACAATGGTGTTACCTGAGTCTTTCCTTCCCATTGCTGGCACAGTGACGCTATCATCTAAACAAAGACAGAGAGAAATTTACAGCATATTATATGAGCAATAATACTGTAAAATCCAGCAGCACGCAAGCACAGACAGACACACAGCAAGCGACACAGACACGCTGAACACTACAGAACTTGGAAGATGATTGAATTCATATATATATATTTACTGATATATATATATATATATCTATATAGTTTTAGTAAGTTATATGATTTTACTTTGGCCGATTTGGTTGCAAACGTGGGTCTGCATGTTTTGTAAGGTTCTCGCCTGAATGCTATATGATCGGAATTTCAACTGTAATTGTCAGTTTGTTAATGTACAAAGATTTATTCTAAGTGTCACATTTCGAAATGAGAGACATAACAAATATATACAAACACTGTCTATTATTTCACATCAACATGAAGGGGGGAAATGTGGCTTTTGAAATGTGTACTTTGGGAGGATGAACAAGGTTGGTTTGAAAGGGCAGCAATGTTAACAGGGAGCACTCTTACTAGGCAGGTCAATAGAGAGTTTCTTGACTGAATTTCCGTCTTCTGTGAAAGAAAACACAGATTATCGATCGTTACTCATTATGGATCCTGTCTCCAAAATGAATGGGATCATGTGTGCAATTTTGTATTGTGTAAGTAAATTAAATCAAATTAAAGTAGTATGTTGTAATATAGCCATGAAAAGGGAACACCAGTGGATGTGGTGATTTCTTTTTTAAATGACCCGGTATATCTGTCGATCTTTCTAGAATAAAATAATAAAATGTACTGTATAACAAAGTTTTATTTTGTACACAAAATAAGAACTTTGAATCTTAAAGGTGTGTATAGTTCAATATGTCTTAAGTGATTTATAATATCGCCTTTCTATTATACATATTGTGCACATGTATAATAGTATTGAATGTATAGGTGCCATTAATTTATCTTTCATATCTTTACTCTCTAATTTGGTTGTGTTCCCTTTGGTTGTAAAATGGCATACATACACACATTATAGATGCATATGATTGATGAATATAATCACCATACAATCATCCGATGTAATTCATCATTTGAACATGCCTGCATCATATATACATCTACCAGTTGTATCAATCTATATCCATTTATGTTGGATTAGATTGCAGGTGCTCATTGTAGTAAGTATTTTTTCTTCACACAGGGATTTTCAAACCTGTTACACATTATTGTTTTTAGTTGAAAAACATTTTTAACGTGATTAGCTTTTACGAACGAAGGCTTTTGAGAGCACCATCTTAGTTTTCGGACCCGTATAGCTTTTTCCTGATTTAAAAGAAACAGCTATTATCTTTCTTTGTTGGGGAATCGACCTCAAGAAGAACTACTGCACAACAGACCGCGAGAACTACAACAAAATGGTCGCCACAGTTACTAACCTGGTGGGGGCGTCGGAGACGTGGGGTTACTGCCAACGCCGTTATCCTCTGTATCTGGAATAGAAGTGTGATTGACACAACAGACCCACCTATCAAAAAGCTCCAAGTCCAGGTCAGAGGGGGGCCAACGCAGACACAAGACACTGGCAGCGGGCCAACAACAAGGCTGTTGATGTGAGACACGCTTAACAAGACAGAAGGATGTGTGCAGAAGACTCCCGATCTACACTCTGTCAATCGTGTACCCTTTTGGGTCCCTCCTTCTTTGTTTTTAAAAGTCTCTTAAATCTAAAAAAAAATGCCCCCTTTACGGAGAAGCCTGGGATGGACAGTCACCCTGTCACCGCCATTGTGCAAAACTGCATACGCAAATGCCCAAATGTTATATAAACTGAACCCGTATACTTTCCAGGTACAGGGTGATCACTCTTTGTACCTCATTTTTTCTCTGTTTTTCATTATAATTTACCTGTAAATGATCACTTGCAAACTATAGATCAAGGACTGAAAAACCTTCCTCAATAATCGGTATTCTTCTACAGCTGGAAAGGGGCCCTATATGAGGTTTTCTGTTTTTTCAAACAGAAAACCCTTACAGAATGATGGTGATGCCTAAATGGTACTCTAATGACAGAATGTAGTTGAGTTTTGCCGCTTTTCCGACCATCCCCTTATATGTACAGGAAGTACATGCGTGCATATGTGAGCCATACGTCCTTGGAGTGCAGAGCTCAACACGTGCACGCGTCTCTCTCAGGGCAGTTCAGAGATGGCATGCAGACAGAGCTTTCGATGCAGCAGCCGTGACAAACTGTTGAATTCCCAGCGAATGCGCAGTGACCGAGCCATTGAGATACCAGATGCTGGTCTGCAGCATGTCCATCTGGAGGTACTGCCCAGAGCTATTAGTACTGACTTTCTGACTGGATATACACAAATCCAAAGTAACCCAAAATACAAGTCAATTCCACGAACAGGAAGAAACAAAGGTAGAAAGAAGTGTGTGTGTCCATTTATGTTGTGTGTCTGTGTGTATTGGTCTGTCTGTTTCCCAGTCTATCTGTGCGTACCCGTCCTTTCTGTCTGTGTGGCTCCATCTGTCTCCAGTTTGTCTGTCTTTCTCCAGGTCGTTACTTCTTTCTGTCTGTCTGACTGCCTCAGTCTGGCTGTGTTGTCTGTCTGTCAAACTGTCCATCCGTCTGTACGTCTGTAAATTGTTGACTTACCTCTCACCCGGCTTTCCTCTTCATTGTTTCACAAACCCCTAGTGTAACCTGTAGCATGCTGCATATAGGTGGGTAGTAGTAGGGAACTAGGACATAGGTGGCTAGGGAGGTAGGAAGTTGGCAACTAGGTCATAAGTGGCTAGGTAGGGAGGTGGATGGGAAGTTGGTAACTAGGTAAGTAGGTAGGCAGGAGGGTACAGAGTTAGGTATTTACCAGGTAGGTTGCTTGCTATGAAGGAGGAAGGTACTAGGGGGGTAGGTAGCTAACTAGGTAGGAAACTAACTAGTTGGGTAGGGCAGCTATCGACCTCTGTCTGTTAGCAGACTGGACTTACCGACGGCTAGGGGAGACCAGGAGTCCGCCTCCACGTCCTCCAGGTTACCAGACCCAGCCTGAGGGTTAACCCTGACCTCGGCGGCACACTGTGGCACGGCCGAGCCCTCCTCTACGGGGGCCGGCTCCAGGGCCCCCACAGCCTGAACCGGCTCACACTCCCCGGCCACTGGCGGCTCCCCGTCGGCTAGCGGCTCTGTACGGCAGACATACGGCAGCAAGCATGGCAGCCCAGCGAGACACAGCTGGCTCAGATACACGTCGGGCATAGATATGCTTATGGCCAGATAGGTGTGGCTATCTCTCTAGAGCTGTGTTCGAAATCGTTCCCTCGTCACTCGCTCACTATTCACTATATAGTGTTTATGATATAGTGAACTGTATAGGGAACGAGCAAACGAGAATCCGGACCCTACGCTGAAAGTTCGTAAACGTTGTTTGCGACAGTAAATGTGCCCGCATTGCATTGTGGTATACGGGAGTAACGTGTAGGGAACATCTGTATGTTCACTCAAATGTTGGGTATTTTATTGTCCTCTACATAGTGAATGACGAAATGGCAAGTACCCTATATAGTGCACTATATCCGTGATAGGGAAAGATTTTGAACACAGCTTAGGTGTATGAAGGAGTTTAAATAAAGCAATGGATCCCAGAGCAGACATTTAGGTATTGGGCACAACGTTTGAATACATCATTTTTAGTGCTAGTGCTTTGGTGCATCAATAGATGTATATTAAACAACTTGTTTTTGTTTATGTCTATTGTAATTGTTATGTTGTTGACCTGCCTGGGGACTACAGATGTTTATTAGCCTCTCAGACATTCTGACACATTAACTTCTAACTGTGAACCAAACCAAAATATTGAGATATGTGTTCTGTTACAGCCAAATCAATCTTAAATAAGTACATCAAAAAAAGAAATGCCAACAGATAGTGGCGTTAGAACACATTATCTGGTCAAAGCATATCTATGAAGTTGACTGTTCAAGGGAACTGGATTTTACAAACTCATGTCATGATGTATCTGCATTGCTAAGGTATACAGTGTGTTGTACAGTGTATGTATTTCACAGTAGCTAACCGTGAATCCCAAAATGTTTGACTTATGCAGATTCATCTACGTGAGATTGTAAAATCCATCTTTCCCCGATCTTGATGCTTGATTGCACCGCGGACCAAAAAACAAACTAGCAACTCATACGGACACCGGAAAAACAGCCCAAGCTAAGGGGTGTAGAGACAGCTACAGCACCGCAAGCACATAGGGAATGGGGAGTCACAGCTCTCCACCATAGCCGGCTAAAACAGTGTGGGAAACGGCTGAACGATGCAACGGCCAGACCCAAAACACATCCACAGGGGCGCTTCTGAGAGAGTGCGAGTTAACATGGCCGAGGAAAGTGACGACACACACACACACACACACACGCACACACGCACGCACACACACACACACAACAACCGGTGATGTCAGGGCAATGTGCACAGGGGGGCCTCTGGTGGAAGAGAGGGGGCGGAGATGGCAGGGATGGGGGA